>APFE030341089.1:32832-50448 GCA_000404065.3 Pinus taeda
ATATGAATAATAGTTTTACATACATAGAAATTCTCTATTATTTTGAAAAAATCTCTCATAATACCACTATTTTGTTTTTAACATCTGATCCCTTGTGAATGAAATTCACAAAAAATCTATTATATCAACTTATCATTTCAAAGGCGGGGAACACTAGAAGTGGAGGGTGGTATTAACATCAAATTCCTTGTGAATGGAACTCACAAAAATTCTATTATATCAACTTTTTATTTCAAAGGCAAGGAACACTAGAAGTGGAGGGTTATATCAATGTTAAGAAATATATTGACGAATCTAATACAATATCAATGTGATTCACATGTAGAAAAACCAATACTTAACATTGTGAGACATATTAAATGTAATAGGACTGTGATTCATAATAACATTATGACATTTTTGAAAACCAATATCACCTGTAATCCATAACGTTATGGGACTATGATCCACATACTTTAACATGTAAATCTAATACAACTATGATTGGTTAACACACATTATAAAACTAAGATCCATAATATTAATACATGTTCTAATTCAATTGAAATCCATGTCATAATGACTCATATCCTTGTCATAATGACTCATGACAAATCCAATATGATTTTCATATCTACCATAGCATTAGGACATGTGTGAATCTAATAAGACTATAATCCATAGTGTTGTGACCCATGACATATCCAATAAGATTGTGATTCATGATGAGTCCAATACTACTATTGAGAATTATAGCATTATAACTCATGACAATTCTAATACAACCATGATCCATAGCAATAGATTTCTGATACATGATGAATACAATATCAGTGTGATGCATAATACATTATGGGAATGCACATCATGAATTTAATACCACTATGATCCATAACATTATGATACATGTTACTATAATGCACATGATGAATCCAATGCAATTGTTATCAATAACAATTTTACACGATAAATTTAAATCATTAACCATGGTATGGCCAACTAACATGATAAACAATGACTAGTGCATCCATTAGGCCAACCAACATGATAAACTATGACTAGTGTCGCCATATAAGCCAAATGGTTGGAAAACTATAGGTTTATCAATTTTATATATTATGTTCTAAACAAAAATCAAACTAGATGAACTAAATCAAAGTTCCAATATTATATCAAACTCTTACTCAAATTCCACCAAATCACCAAGCCACCAATATTATACATAAACTTTGAACCAAAAACAAAAATACAATAAATAAATAAAAATTCCAACAATCCATCAACATTGTACTCAAAATTCCACGAAATTCAGCAAAAGCCACATTCTTTTGGTTTCAGCAATTTCCCTTCCACACATCTAGGCAAGTCTACCTCTTGACTAAAAATTCAATTTTTGTTTTTCCTTTTATCGGTAAATGTCTCTAGGCTAGAAGAAACTCTTATAGCTCGGTAATTGTTTCACTAAATTAAATAATTTTACCTAGAATTATAATACTAAATTTTACTATAACCTATAATTTCACAACCCCCTTCCCAAAAAAACTCTAAAAGCTGACATTTACCAAACGTAAATGACACAACTCTTAAATGATTTGTGGTCATGACTGAGTTTAAGTTGACACCCACGTAGTGACAAGACAATGTGATCGCAATTATGAGGGAGGTTGCCACTAGCGAAGAGCTATGCCTATGTTTCTTCATTTCATCTGAGTTTGAATTCATCGAGGTTCAATTACATTAACAGATTATTCACTGAGAAAATCATTCACTGATGGGAGATGAGAGTCGTTATTTATGGTAGATGTATTATTATATCCATAAGTGTGTATATTTCGAATTGGAATGTAGCGTCCACATTGAACTTTGGGGATAAATTTAATGGTCATATTGCCTTTTAATCCTCATTGTTCAATGTTAAACTGACACAAGGGTTAACCACTACCATTAAAATAATGTGTAGAGAAAATTATCCACTAAGGAGGGACAAGATTGGTGAGTGTTCATCAATTATGATCAAAGTATTATTTAAACGGTGGTGATTTTAAACCTTGTTAAAGTTTAATGCTAAACATAGAGGATCAAAAGAGAAGATGATGATTAAATGCATCCCCATTCAATATAGAAGCTCCCTTCCAATTTTAAAATATATGCGTCTATTGGCATAAAGCTCTTAAAATTAATGATATAGTAAAATTTATTCAACTCGTCTTTTATTTTCACTAGCAGCACAACAACATTAGTCTAGGATAGGGTCTTGGATTAAGAGTGAGAGGTTAATTTCTCGAAGACCACAAAACAAACCTAGCATCTTGCATGTATCCCACTCTAGTTCTCTAACCCTGATATCACATTATCCTTGATATAGTATTCCTTGAGGACCTTAGGTTAAGTATCCAAATATTTGACTCTTACTATGAGCGGATGTGATAATAATTGTTTTTCCACTTTGAAGTTTGTTTGACAATAATTGTGATGGACATGTTTCATGACTATGTCTAATTGTATGATGGATTCGTTATGTGTCTATTTACAATAGTTCTTTCTCTCAATTACAAAGATGTTGATGATTATGTCATGATGATGACTTAGCATACACAATTATATTCATGACTAATATTATGGATCAAATATTGCTGATGATTATTGAGTATGGAATGAGACCACCCAAATGCACTTGCATGTGATGAGACGACAACCTCTAGTTTGGATTGAATTACATACTACTATCTCAAGAAATTCATGGGAGGGGTGGGACAAAGTCCCAGATTTCACCTACTAGCACTGCTATCGTGACTTGGGCTATAAGGTGTTGGAATACCTTCACGTTGAAGATCACGATGTTGTGGTGGAAAACCCCTCATTGGGTCTTTGATAAGGATTTTACAGGTGGACGTGCATCAAGGTGGATTCCTTGATCACCAACACCATTAGTCTTACTATAGTGGGTGACATAGGATAGGATATCGGTCTCCATCATTGCACTTAGTTTCCTCTCGTAGTCACTGGATACTTGAAGGGGAAGTGGCATGAAACACTTGGAACTCCAAGGGATATCCACGAAGAGCATGACTAACTTGGAAGCCTTGGCATCAAGAAGAAACTGGTTGGTGTGGTACCAGAGGCATCATGTATAAAATATTGAAATATAATTAAGATATGACAATCATATTAATTCACATAATGTGGTAAATGTGGTTTTAAAACCAAGTTATATATTCAAGAATAAAACTTGGGTTAAAGGGAGGATAAGAAGAAAAAAAATGATTAGATCACTTGAGAACTCTACCCTTCCAACGTTTGGAAAATATTAGGTAGATAATGTGCATAAGTGTTTTAATAAGTGTTCTTATTCCATCCCTCCTTAATTACAACTACTACATTGTGTCAGTTTTTGCCAATATGTGTGCTAGAATCCAAGTCCCCAATGACACAAGTGTCACTTATCCAGCTGCAATCTAATTATAAGGACTTTGACTTTAAAGATGACCTATTACAGTGCCACTACATAATGCATTTTTTTAGTGGAAAGATAAAAAGAAAAAAAATAGTTAAATATGTTCCCTTGTTCCAATTAAAATAAATTTTAAGGCTCATGGAATAATAGTGATTGATATCTAATAATAATAGCCCAATTAAAAAAGAATATTGGTTGATAATTCAATGACTTCTTCAGTCTGTTCCTCAAAGTTTAGACATATAATTCCATTTGTCATTGAATGAGTTCTACTATCTCTACTTATAACCCAGGGATGGATGGATGCATCATACTTTTCAAATTTGCAGAATTCAAGCTAATGAAATTTGAAACAATTACTAAATTCTAATCCTTTCTCTAAATCCATTACCTATCTAAGTTTATGTAGCCAAGGAAGGTTTGTAACCTTATACATTATAATAACCACATTTTATAACTAAAAGAATCTGCATCATATAATAAGTGATAATAATTATAAATAAAAATTCCATTCATGAATATGAGGTTGAAATTTCATTTCAAGTTAAAGCCACAAAGTAAAGGTTATGGCTTAGAACATTCATTCTATAAAACAATTTTTTTATTGTTCTCCTAATTATATGTAGAATACCCACATCATGATATCTCTCAATTGAGTATATTGTTTATCATAATAGTTATACAAACTCTGCAAGTATAAGATCATTTTTGTAAGTTAGTTAAATGCAACAACATTTCCTGAAAAGATATTGAATAAAATTCAAAATAAAAAAAATACTTAATAATTTTTTTTGAAATGAAAATTTAATTAGAATAAATATATATAATAGATATAGATATACATATAATGATATTGAATAAATGAAAATAATTTTAATCCATCATTCCAATTCAATTATTTTATTTTTTAAATTGCATTCTTTATTTATATTTAAATATATATGACAAAGGCAACTCCCTGCTCTCGTACTGTGACAGGGAGCCGATGCTAGTTGCTGAGCTGTCTTGATCTCGATAATGGCTTTCACTACTCTCATTCCAGTCTCTACAACTTAAACCAGGCTCAGACCTCCCCTGTTCACTCTCGGCATCAAAACTCCACCCACCCCTCTGCCGCCAACCTTGCGCTCAACCCTACCATGGCTTGCATCAGACATCGTATGCGAACCAGACGTGGAGGCACTCGCGGAGGTACTCTTCGCCCACAGGTTACGTCTAGTTCTATCACAACCTCCCCTGACTCCTCTGCTGATAATCCCAATCCTCTCAGCTCTCTCTATGGCCGTTACCCAAACACCCGTAGTGGAAGGGGACGTGCCAGGCCCAAGGCACAGGAAGGAGGGACGCTGCTGCACATTCAGAGGATTTCCCCTTCTTCCACATTCAACTCCCCATGTAAATCAATTCCAGTTCTGCAGCACTTTAACCCGGCTTGTCACTACTGCCACGGTGACCATTTATTTCTTGGAAGAAATTGAGCCACAGGCACCCTTGCCTGAACACATGGATGAGTAGAACAAAGCGACTTCATGCAACCGCGGTATTAACTTCCCTGGTAATCAACAACAAGACAATGGTAAAGCAGCCCTGCATGGCAGAGTGCTTGAGTCAATCAGCTGCAGACAACAAACATGGCAACGCAGGTGCCTCGGGAAGTCGACAAGGCGACATGTCTGCAATGCCGGTGGGCACAGGTAGCACTGCGGTCGATCACGCTGGTTCTAAGGATTATGGATGGTGTCCGATCATTGAAGAAGAGCCAACAAAAGACACCTTGGAGCCGTTGGCCAGGTTATGTGGCAAGCCTTGAATTCGTCCCTGTTTAGCTTTATTTCTTGTCTTTTTAAATTTTGTTTCATGTCGAGTCTTTATCTAGATCTGTCCCAAGCTTGGGCAATGAAAGTTTTGAATTTGGCTCCCAATTGGCAATCTACAGTGGAAATTTTTGAGCAAAGTTTTGGAATTTACAGTTTTTTGGTTAGGATTTTTTGAATTATGGAACTATAGCCCCTGCGAGGGTAACTTGAACTGTTCTAATTTTTGTACTCGGACTAGTTCCCATTTGGGGCAGTCACAAATTCAAGATTGGATGCTTAGTCTGGTCTTACAACTGACCCTTAGCTGCTGAGGCCGGTGCCTCGCTATACATTATGTCTTTATAAATAAATCAATTTTACTTAGAAAAAAAATATAAATTAATATATATAATTTATAATATATTATATATATAACAAAATATAATGTTAGAGCGTGAATCTCCAATTTCTATATATAATAAAAAAATTGGGAATAAATTCAAAATTGTGTACTAAAAATGTAACCAACACTTTTGGAAATGAATTCCTACTTTCATTTTCCCTCAAATATTATGTGTTTGTATGTTAAATTAACTGAAACACAAAAAAACCTTAATTTTTGTGTGTTGCATTGTAACCAAAGTTTGAGACGAATCCCAAAATTCATTTTTTCCAAAATTATATGTGCATTTGTAAATCATAATGCTAGGAATTGAGACCCACGCTATAAAACAATAAAATAATTCATAAAAAATTATAAGAGAAAACAATGACGTATTCATATTCATAACCTACATTTATAACCTCCCGAATAAGTTTGTAATACGAAACAACTACAATTCTTAATTTTATTGGTACCTTTGAACCATTATTTGCGTATATAAAGTTCAAAGCCTACTATATTGAGGTTACCATCGAAAGAAAAATTAATTTAAAGGACATATTCATTCTCTTTCATTTCATAGCTTAGAGTTTTGAGTTGATTTTCGTGAGTAGTTTATCCCTTTAATATTAAGTTATATTAAAAGAAAATATTCAAGACATTATTTGTGATTGAAAATTTACTAGGGAATCAAGAGAAGTGAACTTGACTAAAATGTCATGTGAATGGAATTTAATCATGAGATTTTGTGGTTGTTTTAGGTGGGTAGGGGCCTATAAGTAGGTAAAGAAAAAGAGATTGTGACATGATAATATATAGAGTTGGGAATAGCAAAACTTATTTATTCCATATATTTTTACTGGGTCATCATTACGCAAATTGCACATGAACTTATGTACATATAGGAATGTACATAAAGAGAGATATTTATAAGAAATTAATTCCTTCAAAGAGGAGCTATTGCTTCATATGATTCGAATTTATAAGAATATTGTTATTGGTAATAACTTAAAAGAGTAATTTGGTAACATAAGTTTTGGCATCTTATGTTAGTCTTTGAAACAATAAGCGAATATTTTGTAATAAGGATTGCTTCAAGTATAAACTGTGGAACCACTCTTTTTTTTCATATCAAAGTTATATTAATGGAATTTTGTATTGTTTGAATGATATTCATGGTTAGAAGATGAGCAGGGAGGAGTAGGGCTACTAATAGGAAACATGGCACCACCTACTTGATTTTGGGGAAAACATCACAACACAAGAACAAATACCCATTGGAGAAGTGTTGAACGTAATGAGATCATTCTAGCACATGTAGAAGGCATTAATAAACCATATGGAATGGAAGCAGGGAAGATCAGGGAAGCTATATCACACAAAATGAAGCACCCAAAAACACTATAGGAAATGATGTACATCGAGACATGGAAAAAGTAAAATTTCCATAATTTTGGGGGTCCACAAATGGTCAAATTGTAGAGGCATGGTTAGGAAACATGACTATGTTCTTCACCTTGAGGGACTACACCTCAAATATGAAGCCCAAGATGGATGTATTCGAGTTAAAGGGAAATCCATTACTTTGGTGGAAGATATTATTACCCTAGTTGGGGGTGGATATCTCATAGGTAACTTGGGATATATTTAAAGAAAATTTTAGGGAACACTATTTGTCGAAAAAAATCATTAAAAGACAACTGAATGAATTAAATGCACTGAAGCAGGGTATTGGCTTAGTGCTTGAGTATGAGGCTCATTTCATGGAGCTACTTTATTATGCCCAAAACATGAAAATGGAAATTCTTAGAGTGAACATGTTTGTGTATGGAATTCATTTTCACAATTGGGCTAAGGTTAGGATCTTGATGCCTCACATCTTGCATGAATTATTTTAATGGAAAATAATTGTTGAGGAGGAGATATTAAACATTCGACCAAGTAGGATGCCAAAACCTGCAAGGTTTGAAGTGTCAAATGGAAACAATATGAGTCACATAAAATTCCAGGGGGGACCAGTGCATAGTCATCAAAACTGGTAAGTAGAGAACGAAAGAACACCATATAAGCATCCAAGTTAGCAGTCACACATGGTATCTCAACATACTCACTAGCCACCACAATATCGCATTACATAGGAACACCATTCCATGCCACCTCAATAATGATCATAGTAAGGTGGCAATAATGATCATAGCAATCTAGATCATACCAGCAGGCCTCCAAATGAACACCCAATTCAACCGATAGTAGGATCCAAGTTCCTAAGTGTAGGTTTTAACCTCGTATACAAATTACCTGCATATGAATTCTAAAAACCAAAACAAACAATGGAGAGAGCATAAAACATAAAACAGATATACACAAAGATTTCCCCCTCGATCCCAAAATCGGGACTACTAGATTGATTTTTTGTTATATTCCTTTCAATGTTACAATACGTATATATACATGTTGAAGCATCCATAAACCCCAATTCATAAATCCTGGATTAGAGCGTAATCGTAGTTCCCTTGATCGGATCTACAAAATACCATGGACAAAAAACCATCACGCCCAAAACCATGTGAGAAAACCATGCACAAAACCATAGGTAGTTGTGACCACCTAATATAGGATCCAAAAAAGAAATCCCCGGGGTCCTGTGCTGGACCCCTTAGAGGGGGGGCTCAAACCCCTCGATAGGGGGGTTTCTGCCCCCTCTGTGATCCTCCTGTTGTGCCCTGCACAATGAACATCAGGAGCTATCACCCCACCACACATGGGGCTAGTCGTGGAAAGAATATAACACACACCCAACATTCTCCCACTTGTTGTTTTGTTTCCACGGGGAGCCAGAGGAGATCTTATTCATTGGTCTAGCCCTACAACACCCATTGTTTCTCTACACCAGGAAAAATTCCCAGTGCTCACAAACTTCATCAATGCATTTGTAACATTATTCAAAGCATCCACCTTTACCAACAACACCTTTTTGTCCTCAACCATATCCCTCACAAAGTGACACTGAACATCAATGTGCTTTTTCTCTGAATGATAAGAAGTGTTCATTGCCAAGAAAATTGCACTTTGTCTATGACAACCTATCCTTATAGCTTGTTATACCAACCCCATACTTGAACACAATCTTTGCAACCATACTACTTCCTTGCTTGCATGAGTGGCTGCCATGTACTTTTCCTCTATAGTTCAAAGTGCCATTACAGATTGTCTCTTGCTCATCCAACTGAATGCACCTCCCAACAAGTTAAATACATACCCACCCGTAGATCTTCTCTGATCTATATCTCCAACCCTGTCTACATCAACAAATCCACGGATGTCCAAAACTCTATCCAATCATGGTTTAATACATACCATTGCATACATCAGGCTACCGGCTTCACTTGCGTATGGAACATGGTACATATCCTCTTCCTCTTCTTGTGTCTTGGGACACTATTAAACATATAACTTTACACCGATAGGAATAGGAACCTTCACCGGTTTACTATCCTGCATATTAAACCTTTGCAATATTGTCTCGATATACTTCCTTTGTTTTAACCAGAGCTTCCTTTTTGCCCTATCTTGTTTAATTTCCATGCCCAAAATATAGTTTACAGCACCAAGATCTTTCATGTCGAATTTGGAGGACAATTAGGTCTTAAATTCATGGATAATTTCTTTGTTATTTCCAATCAACAACATATCATCCACATACAAGACCAAATAAATAACACCGTCTACAATTAATTTAAAATATACAAATTGATCTTCTTTTCTTCTAGTGAATCCAAGTCCCCATATATATGTATTGAATTTCTAATACCACATCCTTGGTAACTGTTTTAACCCATAGAAAGACTTTTTTAACCTACATACCAGTTCTTTCTTACCCTTCACCGCAAAGCCTTCATGTTGCTTCATGTAGATCTCTTCTTCTAGATCCCCGTGAAGAAATGTTGTCTTCAAATCCATCTGTTCTACCTGAAAATCAAAATCAACAGCAACTGATAAAAGTAATCTAATAGAAGCTACCTTTGCAACAGGAGAAAAAATATCACCAAAATCAATTCTCGACACCTGGGAATAACCTTTTTCTACCAACCAAGTTTTTTATTTATCCACCTTGCCTTTCGCATTCATCTTCTTCTTAAACACCCATTTGTTACCAATGGGTTTCCTTCCAGACGATAACTCCACCAGATCCCAAGCCTCATTTTTGTGCAAAGATGCCATTTCATCAACCATGGTCCCTTTCCAAAGTTTTTCATCCTCTAAATCTACTTCTTCCTTGACAGTTATGGGATCATCATTAGTAATAGATTAAAAAATTGAATAGAAGGTAGCTAGACTATACCTTTCTGCCTGCCTTCTTTGTTGAATTGATCTTCTCATAGTTGGAGTTTGTAGCTTTTCATCTTCTAATTCCTCTTCTGTTGTAGAGTCTGATTCCTCCTCCTTTAGCTCAAACTCTACCTTCTCAGGTTCCTTCAGTAGGAATTCATGTTTAATAACATCTTTCACCTCTCTAAACACCATATCGTAGTTGTAGACAACCTTCCTTGTTTCTGGGTTCCAAAGCTTATAACCTTTTAAACCATCCTTATACCCAATAAATATGCACGTTTCAGATTTACTATCAAACTTGGTTCTTTTCTCATTTGGAACATGTACATATGCATCACATCTAAATACCCTCAGATGTGAAAGAGAGTGGTTCTTACCAGTCCATACCTCTTGTGGAGTCTTATCCTCCAACATTGATGAAGGTGATCTGTTGACTAGGTAACATGCGGTCTCCACCACCTTTACCCAGAATTCTTGTCCTAACCCAACACCACTGAGCATGCTTCTTTCCTTTTCCATCAACATCCTGTTCATTATTTCTGCAACTCCATTTTTTTGAGGCGTGTATGGAGTATAATTCTTTTTTGCTATACCACACTTCTTACAGAACTCTTTAAATTCCTTCTTTCAAAACTATCCACCATTATCTGTCCTTAGCGCCTTTATCTTCTTCTTTGTCTAGTTTTCCACCAGATCCTTCAATTTTTTAAACCTATCAAAGACTTTGGATTTCTTATTGAGGAAATATATCTATCTATTCCTTGAGAAGCCATCTATAAATGATACATAGTACAAAGACTTACCCAGTGATGGAATTGAAACAGGTCCAAACACATCACTATGCGCAAGATCTAATATCTATTTCGCCCTCTTAGCACTAGAGGGGAAACTCACCAGATTTTGTTTCCCATATACACAATTTTTACATAAATAAAAATCCAGAGAGAAATTAGAAATACCTTCTACCATACCATTACCATGAAGTATTTGAAGGTCCTTGTCTCTAATATGTCCAAGCCTTTGATGTGGTAACATGGTCTTTTCTCCAGAGACCATTACATTTGCTGCTCCACTTTTAGGAACCATAGAACTGTTCCCCCCATCAGTAACGATGTTACCCTGAAACTTGTATAGAGTTCCAATCCAAACTCCCCACATCAATACTAGTGCTCCCAGAACCATCTTGCAAGTATCTTTATTGAACACTATTTTTACACCTGCATCATCCATATTTCTTATAGAAATCAAATTGATGGACAATGTGGGAATATGCAGAACACCCAGAAGTGTTCTAATCCTTCAAATTTCCAACTTCAACTTGAATTTTGTTAGGGTCCAACCCTAACCCCTTTATTTATGTAATAGGGTCAAGTCATAGTTATAGTTAGTTAAAGAGTCAATAAAGCCCGTATTAATAATTGTAAATGGTTGACCTGCATTTAAGAAAGGGACCACAGTTAGTTGCAAACAGGTCATGGTATTAGATATATGGTATTGAGAGAACCATGGTAATGACCCATGGTATTGTATGTATGAATCCTATATAAATGATATAGACTCCCCATTGAGAAATATTGAGTCTTATTTTGCGAGCTTTGTTGTGTTGGAGGTTTCCCCCTTGAAGAGGTAAGTGAAAATTGCTTTCATCTCTGAATAATAAAATATTTTCTATTTTTCTCATTTTGTTCCAGTGTTCTAGGTTGTATTTCTTCGCATATTTGGTATTCTTGAATTTCTCACAGGTCAAGAGCATAACAAGTGGTATCAGAGCGCTTTCCAGGGCCAATGGTACCTCCATTTTTGGCAGAATTGTTTTTAGGCTAGGGATGTGTTCTGACGTCTTTAAACCATGGGATCTGTCATTGAGCGCATAAACTTGCGGATTTGGGGAGGCATACACACATGAAATACAAGAGGTGGTCACGCTTGTTGGACTCCCTTGTAACCCCTATGGGTACCCCTTCGAGTAGTAGCACATTAGACAGAACCACGCATGGACTACCTTCCATGTACCCTCTGGGTATATTGGAAGCCCCCTAGGCTCACCTAAAACCTCGCCTTAGATAAACCGTTGGTCATCTTGCTGCTACAGTACGTCGAGAACAACACTCGGGGGGATTACTCACATGTATGATAGGGTATTTGGGTAGTACGGCTAAGGGTATGGTTGATCCTCCTTAGTTAGTGCCTTGAAAGATTGGGTAGAGTACTATTGTTGAACCCTTATGTATATTTCTATATGTAGCAACTGACACTCCTTTGATACCATAGTTCCCTGACTCTCTGAAGATCGCCCATTATCTTATTTTCTAGATCAGATCTAGTAGTTGGGGTTCTATTAACACCGTAGTAATCAGTTCCACCAGTTGAGGTTCTACCACCACAGTACCATTCAGATCTAGTAGTTGGGGTTTAGTCGTTGCCGCAGTCCTACTCACATTTAGTAGTTGGGGGTTTCACAGGCAGATCTGACCATTTGCATAGTGAGGCTTCTGGCTCCTATAGCTTGGGGCAATTCTCATAGGACATTGGGCAGGATCAAGTTTTCTGGAAATTGGCGACTGCAATATTGATAAGCGGGGAGTAAAACTCCATTAAGAGTTAAAAAAAAAAAAAATCATGACGACGAGCTGATCGCAGTGGTACCATTCACTTGTCAGCTTCAATTTTTGAGCAGTCCCAAATTTTTTCAAAGTGACAACAAGTGACCAAGATCTGTGTATGGTACAAACCAAAGCTCAAGTCATGGCCAATGAGAAGATTGAGCGCCTTGAAAAATAGTTGGATTCTTTCAACGAACTAGCAGACCAAATGCATAAATTCATGGAAAATTTCAAAGTGAGCACATCAAGGTTGCATCGGGAGGCACATGGTCTTAATGAAGACCTTGAAGGAGAATCTAGCCATCATATTCACTTCCATGGAAATCACCAACATTCCCACCCTCGGCCACCCAAGCTAGACATATATAAATTTGATGGCTCTAATCTGACAGTATGGGTAGCACAAATGGAACAATATTTCCTTTTGAATGATATCCGAGATGATCAAAATAAACTAAATGTGGGAGCCATTTACTTGGACCAAGAGAGATGGAAATGGTGGTTGTGGCATTGGAAATGCTATCCCGAGAACATAACTTGGTAGGTGTTCTCAAAATTTCTTTGTAACCGCTTTGATAGAGACTCTAATTTTTTGGGTCATCTTACTAAGATCCGATAGACATGGATAGTAAAAGAATACATTGCAGCCTTTGAGACATTGACATCCGCACAGAAGGTCTAGGAGATGAATTCTACTTGGAATGTTTTCTAAGTCGTCTCAAAGAAGCTATCCAAGCACATGTTTGGATGCACCACCCACCTGCATGGATAGATGCTTTCAAAAAGGCTATCAAAGTGGAACATGCTTTAGCTACCCAGTCTCCTCATCCAAATTTCATAGCCAAGGGATGCCCCACCCAGGCTCAGGGCCCTACCCAAACACTTAAGGTTCAAAAGGTGTCTCCAGCAGAAATGGTTGAAAGAAGAAAACAAGGATTGTGCTACTACTGTGATGACAAATACTCCCCTGGGCATAAATACAAGGAACCCAAATTCTTTCAAATTGATGTTACTGATCACAGCTCATTTGAGGAAGCCCAACCCCTTAAGGGACTAGAGGACGAAATTGAGGAAACCCAACAAGACAATGAACTTCCAGCTATGCCAGAGGAACCAGTTATCTTGCTACATGCTTTGGCGAGCATTTCTGTGCCCCAAACTCTCAAAATAAGAGTCTTTATTAAACATCTTCCTGTAGTAGTATTGATTGATAGTGGAAGCACTCATAACTTTATCCATCAACAAGTCATCAAAGCTGTTCATTGTTTTGTTAGGGCAATCTCTAATTTCCAGGTCTAGATTGCTGATGGGGGGACAATGAAATGTGAAGGTTGTTGCGAAAATATCAAACTTCAGATGGGATACTGCCACCTAAAGACCCACATGTTTGCGATTAACATTGGGGGTTATAACGTTGTCTTGGGTTCTGAATGGCTTCGTGCACTAGGCCCAATCACCATGGATTTACATGATTTATATATGAGCTTTAAGCAGAATTAACACATGCATACCCTCCATGGACTCTAGGTAGGTGCTCCTTCTATCATCATCTTGCATCGCATGGAAAAGTTGTTGAAAAAGGGCCATCATGGAGTTATCCCCCAGTTTAATGCCATCCAAGTCATCGAGCCCACTACTCTTCATATTCACCCTAACATGCACCAGGTCTTGAATCGACACCAACAGGTATTTGACAAACCTAAAGAGCTTCCACCCTCTAGAGGGGAACATGATCATAGCATCACTTTGGTCCCAGGGGCACAGTCGCTAAATGTGAGGCCATATCGATATCCTTTCGCCCAAAAGAATGAAATTGAAAAAATCATTAAGAAACTCCTTGAAGCGGTGTCATTCGTCCTAGAATCAGTCCTTATTCATCACTAGTGGTCATGGTGCCCAAGAAATGAGTATATAAAATATATATGAATTTGATATCAATATAAGTTAGTTAACATAGATCTTCAAATAGTTTATTTAAAAATTTTGTTGAAATATTTTTGAAAAATATAAGATTTAAACATTTGATTCACATATTTTTTTATTTCAAATTATCTTACTTGTATTCATTTTTTTTAATTATAGCTGACATTTTTTTCTATTTAGAATATAATTTTTAATTTCTATTTTTATTTTAAGAGCGCATGGAAGCACAAAGAAATTTAATTATCCTCTCGTATTGGGTTGTAGAATAAGCCTCTCCACAACATAGATCCATATTAAGTATGCATATAACATGAGTCTAGAGGGAGCAAATTTAATTTCTTCAAGTGCAAACTTTCTTAGACTGTAAAATACAATGTGTTATTTTTCATTGTTTAAGTTGTATTTTTGAATTCTAAATAGAGTATATATAGGAAAACATAAAAACTTTAACAATAAAACTTATATATTATATATATATATATATATATATATATAATATATATATTATATAGATATATATATATATATATATATATATATATATATATATATATATATAATATAATGAAATATAAACTTTAACAATAAATACTTTATATATATATAATATAATATATGAAGTTGATATGACATAAGTTAGTTAACATAGATCTTCAAATAGTGTATTTAAATATCTTGTTAAAATATTTTTGAAAATATAAGATTTAAACATCTAATTAACACTTTTTTTTACTTCTAATTATTTGAGAGCTTAATATTCATTTCTTTTTAATTATAGCCAGCATTTATTATTCTATTTAGAACATAATTCTTAATTTCTATTTTTATTTTAAATGGGCATGGACAAATGAACAAACAAACTTACACATCCCCTCATACTCTCCAGTGTGTAGTATTTATGTTTTATCTCTCTTCCCAACTCAAATAAATTATATTGAATTAGGTAGTAAAATAAATGTTATATTATAAGAAACAAAAAAACATAAGATATTACCTACTTAAATTATAATTTTATTTTAAACTAATGGAGATCCCTCTTAATTCGAGATCTACCAAGTGCGATGGGATCAAATCTCTTTTCGTTAAGAGATTTGATCCCTCTCTCCTCTTGGTAGATGTGGAGTGAAGATGGATCAAATCTTTTAATGAGGATCAAAGTGAAAAGAGATTTGATCTCGATCGCCCTTTGGTATATCTGGAGGGCACATGGATCTAGGCTCATTTAATCTCCTCATTTAAATAGCCTATATTCTACATGAATGTGGAGCTCAAAAACAACTAGTAATTTTTGTTTTCAAAAAAAGTTGTTTTTAAATTTTTTCTTTATTTTATTTTCTTTCACCCACTAAATTTTGACTAGGTTAAAAATGTTTAATCATGGTGGTTTTTTTATTATTAAAATATAAAATATTATTAAATATTATTTATGGTATCCTTTTTATATTTATTATAATATAATTATTTATAATATTAATATTATTAATTATGTTATTTGACCAAGTAAAATTTTTACATATCTCAATTAGTAATCTCTCTAATTACTACTAAGATCAACCTAGATCCATCTTAACTATAGATCTACAAGGGTCGAGAGGGATCAAATATTTTTGCATCTTAAGATCAAGAGTTTAATTCACCCCTTTAAATAGGCAATATTCCACATGACTACCATGTATTTTCATAAACCTTGAGCTAAAAAACCACAGGTAACTTGAACAAGTCAAGTTTACCGTGAGTGCACAACAAAAATTAATAAAAAAATTAATAACCTAAATTGTTTATTTTATTATAGAGTTTTATTTTTATATTTATTTCAAATTTAACTTAAATACCCAACAGAAATTGATTAAAAAAGCAATAATGTACAATTTTTATTTTAACATATGGTCAATTTTATTTTTACCAAGTCAAAATGTTTACACGATGGGACATTACAACATGTCTTGCAATTCTAGGTTGGAGAAGATTTTTTGGTGCAATTAAAACAAAATATTTATAAAAAAGGAAACATCTTAAGTCAATAGCATTTGAAAAAAAGAGCATAGATGAATAGTGGACCAATTTGGGTGAAAGAGAAATCTTAATGCTATTCCTGTTAGGGTGACCTTTTATAATTAAGTGCCCCTCCATTGATCATGTACCCAAATACGCTAATGATTGCTAAGCAAGTTCACATTTCCTAGTGTTTTCTATGTATTGATGTTTTTTTCAAAGCCTCTAACAAGAAAATAGAGATATAAAATAATATTTTTTAAATCTATGGTGAATACTACTTATATCTCATCACCATCGTCAACTTCCCTCGCCATAGGGTGTCACATTCGATCACTACATAATCCATTTGCACATAATCAATGGTTCATTTTGTCTCTAGAAAATAATACAATCTTGAAGGCATTGTATCTGTATTAGAGACAATTCAATTATCAATTTTAGATTGGGCGTTCCATGTACATTGCAAAGCCTGGTAGGTTTGAATTTTGTAAACAGTTGCTCCAAGAAGAAAAGGCTGGGGGATAATATGAATCATACATATGGATGATTAATCATGATTACGTTGAGTTTTATGAAGTGTTTTTCATGTTAGTAGAAATAGCACTCGCATATTTTGACAAATCTTGGAAGGTATATAGAGAGACCATGAGTTGATAATCAAACATATAGTACACTACAATGTTAAAAAATTGTGAATGTCTGTGAATGGAAATGATGAACATGACATATATTTAAATAGAAGGTGCATGTGTGTTACATATATGTATTGTTTGGACCATAGGTAGTTTGAAGGAACAAAGGAATATTGTTATTGGCATGGCGCGTTACTAGTGTATTTTCAACTTTCAACTTCAAATTTTGTGGCCTTACAATTTGCTTCCTATCAATTTCTTTGTGCATTACAATGACATGCTATATATGGTTGACTACCCATCTAATTTGCACTTCAATTCCCCATATTAGAGCATAGTTTAGATACGATCTTGACTTGTAAAAGGAACCCACATCATTATTTATTTTTAAATGCATGATTTTCGGACGTTGAAAACAATTGATCCATTATTCAAATTATGAAATTAGATTTTTTTTAATGGTCTATTAGAAAACAACCTATACACATATGTCTTGTGGAATATGAATAGTTATTTATTT
>APFE030341094.1:0-30458 GCA_000404065.3 Pinus taeda
ATACATATTCAAATAATTTATTTAAACTTTTTATTTATTAAGAGAAAGTGAAAGATTCTTACCACATCTCTTTCATACTAGGTTGTAATATCAATACTAATTGTGGGATTATTGATGGTTTTAATTAAAGCTAACCAAACATATATATTATCATTTTTTTAATTTAAAATCATTTTTTTATTTAAAAAATATTTATTTATTAAAAGTACACGTAACTCTACTTAAATTTTTTTTTTAGAAAATAAATACTTCTCATATTTGTCTTCTTAAAAATTACGCCCACTTTATTTCACTTTTTACAACATTGCTCTATAAACAAATTTTCAATAGCTTAATTTATATTAATGATCTTAAATAAAAAAACATTTTTTAAATCTATTGTAAATTTAATTATACAATGAATAATATTCCAACCTAACAAGATTCCCGACCTTTCCCAAGGATTGCAGGTTTTAAGAAGTATCAGAACATTGTAAAACACTTGCAGTGGAATTGTTCATAAATTAGGTCACACTGTCTAACCAACAAGATGTTGTACCTTACATAGGTCAAGATTCCAGATCCCTCGGCCATTGGCTGCTATGCACATTTCAGTAATCTGCATCGAATTAAAATGCATGGTGTGAATGAAAATGCAATTTTCATTTTGAATTTGAAATTACAAAGAAAAGCTGAGTCAACCATTTTACAGTAGCTAAAGTTCAATATAACCCATTGGCAGTTTTAGAAGAACAGGCATATTTTGAAGGTATTGGAGATTTAGAAGAAACAAAAGACAAAGGACAGAATTAACGATGACCAAGGTAGATTATTTTGAGCCTGTCAATCTTGCCTACATTGATTTTTCCAATCCCAACCTTATGGCGAGTGCAGCACAAATTCGCAAGGTATTTTAACTCTCAGTTATAATCTGCAACTTTCATTTCCGTGGCCTTTCATTCAATTCATTGATTTAGGCAGAACCGATTAAAATTATTATGTATGGAATGGTTGATTGATCCTTATATAGTCATGTGTAGCACAAGTTCACAAGGTATTTTAACTCTCAGTTTTAATTTTCAACTTTCATTTCCCTGGCCTTTCATTCAATTCATTGATTTAGGCAGAACCAATTAAAATTATTATGTATGGAATGGTAGATTGATCTTTATATAGTTATGTGTAGACTCTGTATTTTTTTTATATCGTCTATCATGTCATCGATGAAGATTTTTTGGATTAAGTCTTTGAGCAAAGTCGACGGCTTTTTGCGCTTCCTGAGGAGGAAACAATGAAATTACTGTGAAATGAGAACCATGAAGGTTACACTCCGTATCGAGTAGAATCTCTTAATCTTTCCATTCAACTCGAAGGTTTGATGTGAATTTGTGTCTCCTTATATTTCCTGCTTGTAATTACATCTTGCTTTGCTCAACTCTGAAAAATTAATCCATTAAAGTATTACACTTCATATTTTTTCATATATTCATTTTTCCGAGGGATTGGAAGGGGAGTTATGAAGCTTTTGAAGCGTCGATAAAGGCAAGTGATTTCATGGTCCCAATTAATGGCCTTCAACAGGTATGCAGTTCAGCATTTAAAACGTTATTTTTCATACTTGTCAAGTGCTTAAAAATAGATTAAAGTGACAATGTTGATATTTTTACATTATAACCACATACTACATTTTATGTGGTATCTCCATTTTCTTTAATTTGTAAAATTGTATTCTTTCTTGTCAACTCACTATTACCACAAGATTGTTCAATTACGAGATTACCTCATTAGACTTATCATCCTACCGCTATGAAAACATCTTCCATCCTACCTTTATGAGGACATATTCATGACATTACTTTGATGTTTCACATAGATATCTTGACATAGTATAATAAGGCCGATAGGGTTCCTTACATTTTCCATGAAGACATCATTACTTTGAAACTCTGATGTTCGACATGGAAATCTTGAGATAGCATAATAAGACCGATATGGTTCTTTATTTAGGGTTTATTTTTAGGGTGGTATATAGACAAAGTAATCTGTTTATTAATTTGAATTCCTATTTTATAGTAATAAATTAATACATTGTCATTTTATAGTAATAAATGAATAAATTTTCATTTTATAGTAATAAATGAAATAAATTAGTTAAAGATGTAATTTTATCGTGTTTAAAAAGAAATTAAAGTGATAATATTGACCTTTGTACATCATAACCACATTTTCTGTTGTATCTTCATTTTCTTTCTTAATTTGCAAAATTCTCTTTCTTTCTTGTCAACCAATCATTCAGACAAGATTCTTCAATTTTGACAACCATTTAGACAAGATTGTTCAACTATGAAATTACCCCATTATATGGTGGTAACTACGCTTCGTGATTCAAACGTTTTTTATATTCTTGTAAATAACTACTACCATCTCTTTTCTATTTTTAGATGATTTCGTAACTAACAACCACAATGCTTACAAAAGCCTAGCATTGTTTCCATTTGAACTTACTGTAATCAAGATTACTATTAAGCCTAGCATTTGTAAAATCAAACTTCATTTAAAACCCCGTATTTCTTCTCTTATCTTAAAAAACATTTTTCTTTATTAACTCTCTAGTTTTTGAAAACATAGAAATTAATGCTATAAAAAAAATTGAGAAATTATAAGTGTGCTTCCCATAAAATTATGTAGAGTTTTGAACCGGGGAGAAGTGTTAAAATGAAACTCCAGGGCTCTATTAATAACCACACAACATAAGATTGGTGTGCCTACACGACGACAACTTAATTTTCTTTTTCCATCTAGTCTTCCCAAAAGATATAGAATGCCAATAACTATCCATACAACTACTATTGTGTCTCCCGCTTCATTCTCTCCATTCGGCATCTAGGAAATAAGTTGTGTGTGTGGGTGTCCATGTAGCTACTACTATGAAGGGTTTTTAAGTTGGTGTTGAAATCATAGAAAAATTAAATGACATTGTTAATGAAAAGAAACCATATTATTAGAAAAAGACATCAACGAAAAGAAATTGCATTATTAGAAAAAGATATCAACCAAATTTGAATTCATTGTAAGGACCAAATTTGAAAACCATTTTTAAACAAACAAAAAAATGACTAACCAAGCCATACAACAAAATCACTTCTGTAAAGTTGAATTGGAGTTTAATTTACATGTAATTAACACGGAAAAAAACAAGATACCTTAGCTAAATCCCTTCAATGAAGCTGAAACCATAAGGGTTTACAAAGAAGAGAACTTTTCCCAGAACCTATTGGCTATAGATAAAATTAATGTCCAATGAAGAGAAGAGAACAAAAAACTTTCCACTGCTGAACAAAATGGATATTGTGATTGAGACTCTGTGAATGTTTTATAGAGAGGAAACACATGCTACTGGTTATTAAGAAACTCTTTACCATATTTAAAAGCCTGAAAGGAAGAAAGAGGAACATCTAATTGAGACTTTGAATGTTTTATAGAGAGGAAAACACATACTACTGGTTATTAAAAAACTCTTTACTATATTTAAAAACCTAAAACAAAGAAAGAGGAACATCTCTCAAATAATCAGAGGGTAGTGAAGGATTTAAAAAAAATCAAACATAAGGATTTTAAAAAAATCAAACATAAAAAATTAATAACATTTTTTAAAAAGTAAAATAAAAATAATATAGGACTTTTTTAACTTGAATGCTTAGTAATTGGTTATTATGAAAAATCAACTTCTATGTATCGTTATGAGATTCCAAATATCTATCTTGCAAACATAGTAATAAAATTGTTCAAATATATCATAAAATTAACCCAACAAGATATAGAATAAAAAAAAACAAATAAAAATAATAATAATAAATAAATAAAATAAATGGAAGTCAAATGACCCATTGGCAACGTATATAAGTAATAATTACCTTTGTGAATATTCTTTGAACAACCGGCAATTAAATCCTTCCTTTTGAGAAATTACAGGGTCAATCCTTAATATGTGAGAAGGTGCCTCAGAGTGCACCTATAGTAAGTTCATACCATTGAAACCCTAACAAAAGTCTAGACGTAGCAACTGACATGACCTAGAATTACTTGGTGTAAAAATGTTCAAATTGATATTACTGCCTCACAATAAAATGATAACTGCAAGCAAAAGCTTTTGCACTGATCAATTTCTTCAAACTCGCCTTTAAATTTCTATTAAACTTAGTTTCATGGTTGATTAATAATAATAATCATCCTAAGGCAGAACATTAAATGTCATTTCGAGTTGGGATCGTGTATATGCCGTTGGATTTGATTTGAAGTAATTCAAACCTAATACACAATCCTATTTAATGTTCTACTACAAGGTGATAATTGATCATCATTACCCTCGACATAAAATTTTATGCTTCTTCACTAGGATTGCCAAAAAAAAGGGAGTGATATAAAATGATTGGTTGGCTAACAAAATTTGACAAATAGAAAATTGAATGAACGTTTTTGTAAATTGGCAGCAAAGATACATGTCAACTTGAATGAACGATTTTGTAAATTGGCAGCTAATATACATGTCAATTTCAGGTCAAATGTATAAATGGCTGAGCGAAGCCCATATGTGACTTCGGTTAACCCAGCAGGTGCCATAGTTACCAATGTGAGTGGAGAAACAAGTAACCATTTGTTTCATGGCAACACCTCTAGGGAGCCACTTGAAGGGCCTCATGCTCATTTTTTGGATTTGACCTTCATGGACTCAAAGAGAATTGAACCCTTTAACTCTGGTCATTATTTGGATTTGACCGTCATGGGTTTAAAGAGAATTTAACCCTTAAACTCTTACCATAAATTTGACCTTCATGGACTCAAGGAGAATTGAATCCTTGAACTCTTGCCTCCTCATAACAGAGGGCCAATAGACTTAACGTGGGTTTCAACTAACTAGACTACCTATCAAGCCTAGAAAAACAAATACCCATTGAAATAACTAAAAGCACATTGTTTGTGTTTATATACACTTCAGAATGTCGATGACTAAAGGTCTTCAACAAAAGAACAGTTTTTGGCTATGTAATGCATGAGACATAGCAATTATGCCATACGTATCATACATGGGCAGACCTTACAGGACATAGGTTTATGTACTTTCAGTTCATCCAATTGGTGTTTACTTCTCGTTTGTAATTAAGTTGTTCCATAGAGTCTGCAGTGAACTCCAATCGGTGTTTACTTCTCGTTTGTAATTAAGTTGTTCCATAGAGTCTGCAGTGAACTCCAGAGGGCCTTTTATTCAATGATCAAATGACCACAACGGGAACTTATAATTTCCCTCATGTTCTGACTTCTGAGTTGATAAGTGACTTAACAGAAACACTTCAGAGAACGTGCCTTGTGTGCTGTCTTTTGCCGTCAGCATTATTTGTCCTCTCAAATGATACAGAGTCCAAGGATGCAGATTCATCACCTGAAAATGACAACGCAATTTCAGCATACAGTAAGCCAGACAAGCACTTAAAATAGGGCTTAGATAAAGTATGAATCTGCTACAAACAAGCTTGCCTCCAAGCCTGTGCATGATGCAACTTCTTGGGGGTCACCATGTAAATATATACAAACAAGTAAACATGAATATTCCATGTGTGATTTGCAGTTCACATAGTTCCAACGATGTAAAATAGCAGATGAGTAAGAGAGCAAATGCCTGAATTGGTCACAAATGAAAGCTCAAGTAGACGGCTAACATGTTCCTTCCAATGTTGAAGCTCTATTTCTTTATCATGAAGCTCATTCTCAGTTGACTTCAACTCTCCCTCAAGCTCTGAAGTCGTTTCTTCTTGCTGTTTCTCCAAAAGTTCACATAGACGTCTGTCTAACTCATATGGAGACACCCCATAGTCATCCGAATGAAAAATCTCTGACGGTACAAATGGAGTCATATTTGCAGAACTCCATTGACCTGGCAGCCCATTTGCATAAAGCCCTTCGTCCGCCACATCTGAAGAATCTGTTGACTGTAAAATATTAAACCAAGTAGGGGTGGATTAAAATATTTGCCATGCCAGATAGTTGGCATATATTATGTGTTTACTAAAATGTTATAATTTATGATAAGCATATGACACGTATGGAAGTTGGCAATTCAGCATTGGTAGGATGAAGCTTTAGCCAAGTTGACCTTCACTCAGGCTTCACTACATGGAAGCAACTGGTTGTATGCTATCAGAGCATAGATTCTTGGAGACAGTGGCAGGGGAATCCTAGGCCCTACGGGTCGGGTTCGAATTTGGGTTTGGGAATGATTGGGTAGTTGGTCTCTTTCTTCAATGGTATCTACTTAATTTCTTACCTGAAGCTCAACATTAAAAATCCTACTGAATGCATCAAAAGTTCGAAGCAGTAAAAGATCAACAGATTCTCTTCAACTCAAGTGCCATGATAAATGCAAACTGTAGAACTAACATGCAACTAACCTCACTATATTCTGTTCTTTGTCTTTGATGGCTTGAATTTGATTGAAGGAAATCCATCTGTATGTAATCTAGCCCCACTTGAAATTCTGTTTCAAGCTCAACCGTTCCAGTGACCTGCTGTGCAGGTTCACCAATTATAACACTACTAGCAGTTTCCTTATCCTTAAAGTAACTACAAATAGACTCTGGATCTTTTTCTAACATCCAATTTGCAGCTGCACCTGGCTTTTCCTGTTGATATGTGTAAATTTCTCCATGACAACCCTTGGGCATTTCACTGTTTTGCAGAGAGTCCTTTATTTCATCAAGCTGTATTTTCAATTCCTGAACCATGCTGACTGTCTGATTTAATAATGAAGTTACCTTGTCAATTTCGCATTTTCTGGATGCGCCTGTGAACATGACACCCATGCCCACCCCATAACCGAACCATAACGCCCCTGCCAAATTCACTGTGGCAAACATCAATGGCTTTTCATGTAGCTTGGAATTTAACAACACAGTAAAACGAAAGTCCCGGGATAGGTAGGAGATATTTAAACTACCATAAGTACAGGTTGAGTGGGCCTAATGGTTAAGAGCATGTGTTTCCTCCTAAGAGGTCACAGGTTCAAAACCAGAGGGGCTAGAGTATGTATGCCTTCGTAGACTTAGCAGTCAAATCGCTGCGCGGAGGTGGGTCCCTTGTCCCACAAACAAGGGAGTCTCGTACACCAATTTGGTGTCTGGCTTGGCTGTGACCTTAATAATGGATATTATTATTATTATATTATTATTACAAATTTGGAACCACTTTAAATACAAATTTGTCTATTAATAATGAAGGGCCAATTCTCTCTAAGAATAGCGATGTATATACGAGTGCCTTTTTGTTAGTTTTTCAAGGAAGGATAGTTATTTGATTATTGAGATTTGTAATTATAACTGAAATTAGTAGAGAATTATTTTAAACTTAAATTTAGTATAGAATTATTTTAAATTGTTAAGTATAAATTTTTTTCATATTAAAAAAATATTTTTGGTATTTTTTTCTGTGTATGATAAATTCAGAGTTAAGATTAATTTAAGTTGGTTTATATATATATAAAAACCAAGAAAATTACACATTTCTTTCATAATTACACCATTGGAATGTTTCAATAATTAGTTTAAATCCATCTTAACACCTCATCTATTATATAGTAAGAGGGATTAAGTCTCTTACGATGATTTTTTTCTTAGATTTCAGCATTTGATATTGCAATCATTCTGTAAGTGTTTTTTATCTAAAAAGAGTTTTCACCTCAAGGGACTTGATATCTCAAAGTACATGATAATTTGGGAGTTTAGATGGATCTAAATTGGTTCTAACATATATATTTGTGTGTGTGTGAAAGAGAGAGAGAGAGAGCTACCAATGCCATGTTAAACATGAAAGGAATTGCATATCTCCTAAACAAGTCATTGAAATGTTTTTAATCATATTGTTTGTTTGGTTTTTTTTTTTCTATGTTAAGCCATCAAAATAACTATCAATAAATTTTTTGTCATCAATAATTCTCCTTATACAATATATATTGAAACATGTTTTTTTATTAATATTATTTAAATGTCACGTACCAACTTGATATTGAGTATCAAATGAATTACACATCTAATTCATATTAGGAAGTAGAAAATATCAATTACTTTGTCTCTCTTTATAAATAAAGTTGATATAAAATCATTTTACATAATATGAATATTGAAATATTATATTTATCACTAATATTGAAATACTTTTTTTGTTATTAATATGTTTTAAATGTCACATGTCAAATTCAAGTTGAGCAGAAAAGGAATTACATATCTTCCTTATAGATTATAAAAAACACTTTTACAAAAAATATTAATTTTTTCAATTACTCTCTTTATATAAAAATAAAATGTTGATTTTCCCCGATGGAGGTGATTAGAGGTAGGTGGGATCTAATGGAATTTGTGCCAAATCCGTAATTCACAATGATGAGGAGAATTGAATTAAGGGGGTGGCGTGGCCACCCCCACACAAGCATATGCACGCAATGTCTTAAGGTTTGGAGGTTGATGATATTTGTTGTACTACCTATGGTTTGGAGAAGGTGCTAGAATTGGTATGAACTAGAAAATTTCACCATTGTTTGGATGACAATACTTGGGTTGATTCATAAGCCTAGTCTGCTAGTGGCGAGGAAGAAGAGCAGTTGCATGGGGAGGATCATTTGTGCAGAAGAGGCTATAGGGTCGTGGTTCGGCTTCAGATTATAGTTCCGTGGGTATGTTCCTTCCACTCCTATAACACTTGATGGTCAATTCTAGTATGATGCCTTTAGGAAGTCAGCCTTCACTCCTGGTATGACCCTGTGTCCAACGAATGGTTTCTTTTTATGGCAAATTGCTTGTTATCCATGGATTCAAATTTCTTTTTGCACGCGCTTTATTTTGTCATAAGGTGGGGATTGGCGTGAGTGTTCTATTACTATGTCTGTAATACTTATGTATTAGAGGTTATTATGGGTGGACCAGACTCTGTGAGTCTGAAACATGTCTTAGTCATTTTAGTCATCTCTATGGAATGGTGTTTTGGGCTAGAGGTTTTTCTTTGTTTCAGTGGGAGGCAATGTCATCTTGGACTCGCGAGCTGCAACCCCTAGTCCACTCGACCTTTGGCCTCCTCAATTGCCCATGTTGGTCCTGTGGTCACGTTTCAATAATTACGTATGATGTGCAGCCCGAGGGAGAGTCAATTATATGGGAGGGTGAGTTTCAATGGGTCATTTTCATGTTGTTCGATATGCAAATCATTGTTAATCTGTAGAACTTGGGGAAGCGAGAATCATATTGTTTTTGGGAACGAACCTTGGGTTCCGTTACAATAATCCTTTCCCTTTGGCATTCCTTGTCATGTGAGGGGCATGGTGGTGCACCCCAAGGTTATTGAGCATAGAATTAAAACTTCTTGCTATTGCTATTCAGTGTTAACAAGCTACGACCACTACAACAAGAGAGCACTGCACTCCCAAGGAGGCATTGACCCTCGTTTTGTTTTGAAGGGTCGGATTCCAGTTCTTAGCAATCGCATCAAGCCAACTAGTCAATTCAAATTGACAAGGTTCATGGTTATCCAACTCTGGTTCATGGCAAGGCCTAACTCACGTTGTAGTCGTGGGTCCATGGGTCGCGACCAAGGTCATGCTTAAACCCAGGGCAGAGATGCAGCGAACAGGTACTGTGAAGCCACTTCCACCAAGGCACGAAATGTAATTCAGGGTATGCTAGAAATCACCGCCAATGAGAGGGGACCCCTATATGATGTAGAGTTAATCAATGAATTTGGTGATTTGGTCACAAACCTTGACCACACCAAAGGAAGACACAAATTTTATGTCCAAACTCTATTTCTATGTTGTAAAATTAAAACGTTGTTGGAGAGAGCTTTGACATAGAGGTAACAAGATCAACCGAGTATCCTTGATCGCGGGGCTGAAGTCGGGAGTGATCAATAACAAATGATATTCCACACGATTCAACTAGACAACATCATGGCTAGAATTGAGAGACACATTCCATGCATTGGACCTTCAACCCTACTGGGCTCAAGTGTAAGGGACCCGACTCTTGTTAATTCCCCTGATGAGTAGTCTTTATAGTTGCATGTGGAAGCCTTAATCTATAGGCAGAATACTAATATATAGTTTGAGGATGATGCATTTTCTTTTGTTATTTTGATACTCTGGCAGACTCATAAATTTTGGATTGGATACTTAGCAACCAGATGGTCAACAAACTTGGTTTCCCATTAGGCAGGTTGACACCATCTAGCGTGTATGGGCTGATCATGTAACATTTTTTAACTAATGATAAGAAACATCGACAACTTACACAAAACCAAAATGTTCATATTAAAATACTTTATTTAAGGTGAACATTAAAATCATTTTTTGTTATATTAATATTTTTTAAATATCATATGCCAATTCTAAATATTGGCAAAAATGCATATTTCCCTCATGTTATAATGTAAAAAGTACATATCCACTAAATAATAACTTTTCTTATTTTCAATGTATATAACATTGATATAAAAATCTTTTATTTAAGATGGATATTGAAATATTTTATTCATGGTTAATATGTTTTTAAATGTCACGTGTCAACTTCATGTTAAACATATAAGGAATTAGTAATTACAGTTACTTAACATTAAATTGTGATAAATGCCTATGAACATAACAATTTGTTCCATTTTTTTAATATCTAAAACTCCATACTAGTGTTGTAGGAACTTCCCCCCAACCCGGAGGTGGAAACCGTGCATCGTGTGGATTGTTGGCCAAAGCACCCAATGAGTAAGGTCCCCAAAATTTGAAATTTTGGTTCTAGCAAATTATCACGATTCATGCCACTTTGGAATTATGATTGTTCTATATGTAGAATTGCAATTTCGTGCATCATTCCACCATGACTCCACAATGCTTCACGCATGGTTACAAAGAAACACACAATTTTGCAAGGGTCACTTTTTTTATTTTAATATATATTTAGCTTTGGTTTTGGGTGGGAGCTAGGATGGGTTTGGGGACGAGGGGATAGTAAGGATGAGGTTAAAAGGCATCTTCCTCCTTTATTTTCGTCATTTTTTCATCTCATTTGCTTGATCTTCAAGAAAAAAGGAGAAGAGTGCAAAAGGGATAGCAGATTTTTGAAGCCAAGTTGTGAGAGGTTAGAGGATAGAGTAAAGAAGAGATTGGAAGAGTGAAGAAAGAGGAGCTTGGAGGAGCTAACAAACACTGCCATCTACCTTAACTTCTCAAGAGTTAAAGAGGTAAGTGCAAACCCTAAATCCTTGATATTCTTGTAGTTTTTGTTTGTGTTTTTTCACTCTTCTCCTACTTTTCCCATTGCTTATTCTCCCTCATTTTATTGCAGGTTGTCCATTTAAGCTTCCGGGAAAGTTGTCCATTTGACTTATCATTCCATTTTTGGTTTTCATGGTGTTGGTATGGGGTAGGCATCCAAAGGGAAGAAATGGAAGAAGAGCATAATGGTCACACTCATAGTGACCCAATGTATGATGATGAGGAAGGGTTTGAAGGGTAGGAGAATGAATAGGAAAATGAACTACAAGAGGAAAAAGGTTCATTAACACCCTTGTGGAGATTTATGACAAAAATTGAGGGAGAGAGAGGGGGTGTAACCTTTAAATTATTTGCCCATATGGCCACATTGAATATCCTTAATTTCAACTTGATTGGTGACCAATTAGCACTATCAGGCATTGAAGAAGATCAGATGGGGCAACATGGGTGGGGAACGATGCCCATCCTTGTTGCCTCCTTAGTGATTGAGATAGTGGAACAAATGCCTTAAGAGGAAAACAAAATACAAGAGAAGAGACAAACAAGGCCTGTAGAGAATGACAAAATTCATTGATTAGAGTGCGCACGAGGAAAAAGCCTAGCAGAAAGAGAGAGCAAGGTGCTACTAGATCTAAGTGGGAAGATTGAGCTAAACTGGAATGTCTAAAAGCTAGTATTCAAAAGCCTGACATGTTATTTCTTACAACTCTTGTGTTGAGGCCACTAGATGGTGAGTCTAAGCCTGACTGGTTAGAGGGGAGTTTAGGATGCTCTAACTACTTGGTGCTTGTTGTTTCCTAATGAAACACTTGACAGGGCAATTTCACCACTTTGGTGCTTGTTGAGAGAGTTGTAAACACCTATTCAGTGGACGATAGACCCCTGTGGTGCTTACAAAGAAAGAATAGTTGAGGAACCACCTATATAGTTGATTCAACCTCATGGGGTTGAGAAATGGTCATTTGAATCTTGGGTGAAGCCTTGTTTTTTTAACTTAAGGAGTGAGTGAGCCATTGTGGTGCTTAATCTTGGTGAGTAGTTGTTAAACCACAAGGGCCGTGGACTCCTCTTGGGTATGTGATTTAGCCTTGGGTGTGAAATTCCATGAACAAGCATTCCCTTAGACTTTGGATTTGGCTCAGGGTTGGTCAGCTGCAAGAAATATTGCAGTACAATTGGCCTATGGTTCGGTGGAGAGTTGAAGTCCCTCCTTCAGTTGCTAGTCATCTTTAAACACATAGATAAGTGTAAATTACTTGTGTATATTGTCTCATCGACTGTGCTGAGTCTTGTTATATTTGAATGATGCATGGCTTTATGATTTTATAAGCATAAATGAATACCTAGTCGTGAGGCTCATTGTTGTGCACATGATTGGAATAATAATTCTAGGAATTTGATGTCTACGTGGACTGTGTTGTCCATGCTTGTATTCATGTTGAACAATGTGTTTATGAATATGGCAATCATACTCCGAAAGTTTGTGAGAGACTATATATATGTAAATCAACCTGTTCCTGTATGGGTTGCTCTATTTAAACTAAACATTTGTAGCTTCAGGCTTTGTGGCCATAACTCCCAAAAGTTGGCAATCTGGAATGACCCATTGTTAAAATTTATTCACAAGGTGTGATTTATTTGTCCAGGCATTAGGCCCTTGGTCGTTTTATGCCTTAGGAATTCAAATTTCCAATGGAAGTGAGGTGGTTGTTATTGAAAAGTGTAACTAGGTTCGGTCTTCATAATGACATGTAATTGTGATTTTAAGTAAGAGATGTAAAGAAGAAAAATAAAATTATTGTATTGCTTGCATCATGGGTTTCATGAGCAAGAGATTTTATTTTAGTATAGGCTCCCATTAAGAGCCCTTAGGAATTTTTTAATCTAGTCATAAAATTCTAAAGAGTCATTGTCATGTAATGAACACATGTTACACATTGTAAAGAGTCATACTTGTCTATGTAAAGTCATCCTCCAAGACCTTGTCACTAACCCTCATCAAGTAGGCCTACAACGTAGAGATTATTCTGGAAGATGAAGTCGACCTTCTCCAAAGAACATGGCAGCCTAAATAGTTATGAAGAACGACTATATATACAAGTGCTTGTCCTCATTTGGACACAAGCAATTCGGTGAAGCAAGTCTACAAAGAAGTGCGAAAAAGACACTAGAAGAAGCCTCTATATCAGCACAATAAGAAAGAAGAATAGCGAAGATAGGTGTGGAATATTTTGGGCTAATTTGTCTTCCCACGTGTGAAGGTAGTTGATATGAAGGTGTCAAGAGAAGGTCGAAAGATTGCAATTGCATTGAGGTGATCTTGTTTGAGTAAAAACCTCACTAGAAAGAGCTGAGTAGAAGTGCAATAAGTTTCTCTTTTAAGGAGACTATTCAAGGAAGCAAAAGTAATCTAGGGTTTTTGTGGTAGGGTTGTAAACCTACAAGAAGAGACCAAGATTTTGAAGGAAGACGAGAAGGAGAAGAGGAAGAGCAGCGTTGGATAAGAGGCTAGTGACTCAGTCTTGGGAGGACTCTAGTGTCAAGGCTCTTTGTCATGGTCTTGGTATTCGTCAATTGAAGATCTATAAGAAGAATTTTGTTTGGGTTTTCCTCTCAAAGGGTGAGAGGTTTTGGCCCTGGTTGACAAGCCTATATACTATGTCTCTTGTCTCTTTATTGTTCATGATTTGGTAATTGTCTCGATGAAAAGAACACAATAATAATAACTTAAGAAGTGAAGACCGTAATCAAGTAGTAAAAAGACTATCACAAGCAATTATCATAAGTAGATAAATCACCTAACTATTGATGCCCTAGATTTCTCAACATCGTATCAGAGGTAAGGTGCTAATGTCAAGAAGGGGCATCAAATCAAGGAGACACACAAGGATTGAGTTTCAAAGGGATTAAAGCGAGACAAAGAACACCAAGCAAGATATCAAGGAATCTACTTTAGCAACAATCTTGAGTCATCATCAAGAAAGTAGCAGAAAGAAAGACCAAAACCCTAGAAGCATCTTCGGAATCATCATTCGTCCATCATCTAAGGACTAGAAACTTTCCAAAAACTAAAGAAGGTTAGATCGAAAGGAAGGCAGTCATCCCCTTGTTGAAGTAAGGACCTTCGTATCCTTAAAAGGATCATTCGAGAAGCATCAAGTTCATCATCAACAAAGAAATCAAGTTGAAGATTCTGTCATCACAAGTAAGTACCTTTTTCTTATAATCTAGTAAAATGACTTCATGCTTCAAGGAAAACCATAAGCCTGTTGGGATATCTAACTTCCTTTCATGGAAAAGAAGGATAGACATAGTCCTCAAAGTAAATGAAGTCATTGATCATGTCCATGGAAAGGTCTCCAAGCCATCCGAAGATCAAACACTATCTGAATACATGGAAAGGGATCTAAAGGCTCAAAAGATACTTAAGAAATCCATCAAAGATCCCCTCATTCCTCATATAGCCGAGCTGGAGACATCAAAAGAGATATATGATGAGCTGGTAAAACTATTCTTCGAAAGTACAATAAGAAAGATCATATCACTTAGACCTAATCTACATAAATTGAAGGTATCAAAGGATGAAGGGATATCTTCATACCTCTGAAAAGCATCTCAAATAAAAACTCAATTGCAAGATCTAGGAGAAATGGTATCTGATAAGGAAATGATCTAGATTATTCTAAATGCACTGACTGATGGACAAGGTAACCTCGTGTCCAATGAGGGAGAGGAAGCTATCCCATTCAACAACTTGTGGTCTCTATGCAAGACAGAAGAAAAATGGTTGAAGGGAAAATGTGATAAAGAACCTAGAAAAAGGTGTCAAACAGTTACTAAAAGAAAAGGAAATTTTGGTAAATTTGATCGGCAGAAGAAAAAGAAGAACATGGCTAAAGTTCAATTCTATAGATTTCAAGAATATGGGCACTATAGAAGAGATTGTCCTATAAGGGACAATAACAAGAGAAATACGAAAGAAGCCCATATTATCGAAGAAGTGGAAGAACCTGAAACAAAGAAGCATAAGAAGGAGGAAGTCAAAGATCTCCACTATGACTGAGATGATCTCCTTCACTAAAAGGTATTCTCTGCTGTGTAAATTATAGATAGGAATCATTGCAAATAAGACATGATGCGTCATATTAGACAATGGCATCATGGTAGAGGCATTAGAAATAAGGACTCGTGACATAGCTAACATGAAGGATGTCTAGGACAAAATCTATAGCTATGAAGGGTATAGCTCTTGGAAACCTCATTGAAAGCTCAAATGATACTTATGGGAAAAGGAAGAAGTCATCTAGGACAAGGCTCATTATACATTAGTGTGAAAATTGGGAACTAGGTCCAAACTCCATGTGTGTCATCTTATTTATGGAAGTTGATATTTTTCTTGGACTCCTCTCATCGAAAGGTGTAGGATTGATCTAAATATCATCCGATTCCAATAAGTATTCATGGAGTTATGAATTTATTTGTGTTATAAGACAATTCGTTAAGGTCGGCCAGCAACCAAATAAACCCCACATGTGCTCAACGTTTTAGTATAAAAGGAGATGAATTGATAGTCATTGCTACACACACTTCTATCTTGATTTCTCTCCACTTGACTTGGGTTTTAGTGGAAGAGAAATCTAGGAGTGGAAGCCCTAGATGTTGGAGGAAAAGAGGCTGCCCTAGCTGCAACAAAGAAGGTAGCTCTAAACATTGTTCTAAGGCAGCCCTAACATTATCCTAAAGGCAGCCCTAAACATTGTTCTAAGGCAGCCCTAACATTATCCTAAAGGCAGCCCTAAACATTGTTCTAAGGCAGCCCTAACATTGTCCTAAAGGCAGCCCTAAACATTGTTCTAAGGCAGCCCTAACATTATCCTAAAGGCAGCCCTAAACATTGTTCTAAGGCAGCCCTAAATGTTGTCCTAAAGGTAGCCCTAAACGTTGTTCTAAGGCAGCCCTAAATGTTGTCCTAAACACAGCCTTAAACATTGTTTCTAGGTACGGTTTAGAGCTGCAAAGATGCATGGACAACAAGGCTACATAAGTGCTGCAAAGACGCATGGACAACAAGGCTAGATAGTACTACAAAGATGCATGGACAGCAAGGCTACATAACTGCTGCAAAGATGAATGGACAGCAAGGCCAGATAGTGCTGCAAAGATGCATGGACAACAAGGCTACATAAGTGTTGTAAAGATGCATGGACAACAAGGCTAGATAGTGCTGCAAAGATGCATGGACATCAAGGCTACATAAGTGCTGCAAAGATGCATGGACAAAAAGGCTAGTTAGTGCTGCAAATATGCATGGACAGAAAGGCTACATAAGTGTTGCAAAGATGCATGGACAGCAAGGCTAGATAGTGCTGCAAAGATGCATGGACAGCAAGGCTACATAAGTGCTGCAAAGATGCATGGACAACAAGGCTAGACAGTGTTGCAAAGATGCATGGATAGCAAGGCTACATAATGCTGCAAAGATACATGGACAACAATGACATTGTGACATGGCAGCAAAGGTACATGGTGCTGCAAATTCATTGGACAACACAATGATGGGACAACACAATGATCAATGGCATTGTGACATTGTGCAGCAGAGATACATGGGACATCTAGTATTTAGTGCAGCAAGTTCATGGCACTACAATAGTATGGTACATGGGACAGCAACAACAACAAGGTGCAGCAAGCATAGTGCTGCAAGCACATTGGCGCAACAGTATGGTACTTGGTGCAGCAAGCACATGGGTGACAGCATGGTGCTGTAGTGGCACAAGGTACAACAGTGCTAAACAATGGGACAACAATGCAACATAAGGTGCAACGGTATGATGTGTACAACATGTCATAAGGTCCAACATTGTGATGATGGGTGCAGCATTGTGCAGTGAGGTGCAGCGTGACGACGAAATGCAGCACAATGATAGGTGAAGGAGTCACCTTGGAGAATCAGTTGAAGCAATATGTCTTCAACTGATCTCATGCCGATATCAAAAGTCAAAGTGATTGACTTCTATTGTAATGTACTATCTCTCTCACTTTCTCTGCTGAACTTTGAAGAACATAAAAGAAGAATTGATCAAGGGTTTCCCCACATTGGGGTTTGTCCCTGGCTAGCGCCACATCTTGTGTCATCTTGTCTTGGCTTGTCTTCTACGATTTATGTTTATGTTCTATATTAGCTTATTTTAATGTTGATGTGATTGCTAATCTGGAAAAGTTATTGAGCTAACTATGAAAATTTAAATAAATTGCTCTAAGCATAGAACATACCTAAAATTAACATGGTATCGGAGCTGAGGTGAAGACAACGCCCAAGCAAGAGTGAAAGAGCAATCACCGAAGACAACCGGGAAAGGAGAAAAGGATCAATGGATTCTCCATCCCTCCTCAAATTCGCCAAGGGTGAAGTTGAAGTAGAGAATATTATCATAATCGCGCAACGGAAGCTTCTGATGGCCCACCTAAAGATCACTTCAGTGGGAAGTCTGGATCTAAGGGTGGAAGGAAAGACAGATGCCTTAGTAGTAATAACTCCAATAATTATGCAAAGGAGTGTCCAAATGGTAGGGACACATCACTTGATGAAGATAACAATCATTCCGGGGACATCTTCAATGATCAGATGAATGACAGGTAATGCAGGTCATCAAGGAAACGAGCGACTCTTCAAGAAAGCAAGGAACCCCAGGTATGAAGAATCAAATGTTGTTTTTGATAAGATAAAGAACAGTTATCTTAGATTGGACCTCTCCTTCAGATTCTTTGGGAATCTGGCTTATTGATTGTAGTGCTTCAAGGCACTTCAACGGATAGAAGGGTGATCTCTCTAATTTAGTAGAGATGGAAACAATCGTGGGATTATACTTGGGGTTGATGCCACCTATCTCGGAAAGGGTGTAGGGAATGTTAACCCTAGATTGAATGAGGGTAATTCGATTCATTTACGAGAATCCCTTTATGTACCTGATCATAAGAAGAACTTGGTGTACATTTTGGCAATGGAAGTCAAAGGTTTCAGGGTGGCATTCATCGATGAAAAGGTACGTGTTTGAAAATAGAACTTTTTAAGGTGCTTTTACTCATGGGTTCAGGGTTGGAAATTTATATCAAGTTGCAGGATGGTCCATTGGAGACCATGTCAATTGTCACATCTCATCTATAGCACTAGAGATCTACTTATTATGGGGCCCTACCTGATGTGATTCAGATGGTGACAGGGATGCCTGAATTCAAGAAGAGCATGAAGGTACATGTCCGAGATGTACCAAAGGAAAATATTACAAGGGGACCATTCCCCTCATGTAGCAGGTCCACAGGTTAGGAACAACCCGAGGAGTTTGAAATTTATGATTGGGAATCTCATGTATACAGGTGGAAGAAAACCCTCTATGGCTTGAAGAAAAACACCCCGAGTGTAGTATGAGAGGATTGATAGCTGTCTAATGAAGCTAAGATTCACTAGGAGTGAAGCTGATCCAAACCATTGCTCGAAGGTTGTGGATGATAGACCTCTCATATCAACACGTTCTGAGGACGACCTATTTCTGACAGGTGCAAACCCTCTCATTTGCAGAAGTAAGAGGGAGCTGGATTCCGGATGTGGAATAGTAAACTGCAAGCCCGTGACTACCTCGTGGATCTTAACTTTCAGAAGTTATATGGTAGTGATGCCGAACCAAATTTGGGAAATGCCTCTGATTTTCATAAACTCATTCGCATTGATGTTCTTGGTGAACTTCTGTCCCGATATATGTTTTGCAGTTAGCATGGTGAGCCCATATTGTTTGATTGAGGCTCATTGGATTAGTGCCAAGAATCTTTTGAGATATCTTCGGGGCACAATGTCTTATGGATTGAGATACACTACCGAAAATATGAAGCTGCATGATTATTCGAATGCCGACTAGGCAGGCAGTGTGGAGGATCACTAGAGCACTTCTCAGTGTTGGTTCTCTTTGGATTCTGCTTCGATATCATGGATGAGCAAGAAGTAGAAGTCGGTTTCTATAAGCACCACCGAGACCGAATACATAGCTACGAGTATGATCTGGTATGAAGCTGCTTGGTTATTGAAGCTCTTCAGTGAGTCATTTGTACACATGATGAATACCATTGTGATCCTCTGTAACAACCAAGGGGGGATTCAATTGTTGAGGAATCCCATATTTGATGATTTCTCCAGCAGATAGACAACAAATACTACCTTATCTAAGATATGGTAAGTCGATGAGTGAGGAGGCTCCATCGCATTGAGACTGATCTACAGGTCGTGGACATTTTGTCAAAGCCCCGAGGAAAGGTCAAATCTATGAATTTCCTGAACGACTTGGAGTCGTTGAGAGACCTTCTTATAAGGTAACTGCATGTTGCATGCATTGAGCTTTGGGAGCTCCAGGGGGCTTGGGGTACTTACTGGAGCAACACGCGACCACAGGGTGACTCACCCTCCCCTAACGGTGCGCTATGTACAGGGTGAATGGCTCAACCTTCCCTGTGATATCCTGTGGTGACTGTGCAATAGGATGATTAGTTCTCTTGTGGGTCGGGATGATTAGTTCTCCCATGGAGACTATGGAACATAATGATTAGTTCTCTTGTGGGTCGAGATGATTAGTTCTCCAGTGGCGACTGTGGGATAGGATGATTCGATGATTAGTGCTCCTGTCGAGGCATCCTACCCATGCAGTCTGGGACTCATGGGAAGTACCTCTCATCTAATCAATGAGTAGGGAAATGGGGTTAGGGACCATTAGTAGTACTATCGATGAATGCATCGTATCTACCGTACTCCCTATGCTAGGATGACCTCCATTGATCTGGGATCAATGAAACTAATATGGGACCAGTATGAGTGGTTTGAGACATTCTCTTGTGATATTGATCTAGGATCAACAAAATTGACTTCGGGTCAGTAAGAGTGGTATGACACACCCACTTCATATGGAACTGACTTCGGGTCAGTAGAGAATGGTATGAAACATTCTCGATCAATTCTTCTTCTTCATGTTTCAGCAGAGCAGAGTAGAACAGAGTAATGCAGGGCACTGATGGCAGAGATAGTACATTCGGACAAATGGACCAACAGATGGAGTTCTCCCTAGTTGAGAGGGAGTGTTAAAATTGGAAACTAGGGCCAAACTCCATGTGGGTCATATTATTTATGGAAGTTGATATTTTTATTGAACTCCTCTCATCGAAAGGTGTAGGATTGATCCAAAGATCATCCGATTCCGATCAGTATTCATGGAGTTATGAATTTATTTGTGTTATAAGACAATTCGTCAAGGTCGGCCAACAAGCAAATAAACCCCACATGTGCTCAATGTCTTAGTATAAAAGGAGATGACTTGATAGTCATTTCTGCACACACTTATATCTTGGTTTCTCTCCACTTGTCTTGGGTTTTAGTGGAAGAGAAATCTAGGAGTGGAAGCCCTAGACGTTGGAGGAAAAGAGGTTGCCCTAACCGCAGCAAAGAAGGCAACCCTAAACATTGTTTTAAGGCAGCCCTAATGTTGTCCTAAAGGCAGCCCTAAACATTGTTCTAAGGCAACCCTAATGCCATCCTAAAGGCAGCCCTAAACGTTGTTCTAAGGAAACCCTAACGCTATCATAAAGGTAGCCCTAAACATTGTTCTAAGGCAGCCCTAAATGATGTCCTAAAGGCAACCCTAAACGTTGTTCTAAGGCAACCCTAAATGTTGTCCTAAAGGCAGCCCTAAACATTGTTCTAAGGCAGCCCTAAATGCTGTCCTAAAGGCAGCCCTAAACATTGTTTCTAGGTACGGTTTAGAGCTGCAAAGATGCATGGACAACAAGGCTACATAAGTGTTGCAAAGATGCATGGACAACAAGGCTAGATAGTGCTACAAAGATGCATGGACAGCAAGGCTACATAAGTGCTGCAAAGATGCATGGACAACAAGGCTAGATAGTGCTGCAAAGATGCATGGACAACAAGGCTACATAATAGCTACTAAGATGCATGGACATCAAGGCTAGAGAGTGTTGCAAAGATGCATGGACATCAAGGCTACATAAGTGCTACAAAGATGCGTGGACATCAAGGCTACATAAGTGCTGCAAATATGCATGGACAACAAGACTAGATAATGTTGCAAAGATACATGGATAGAAAGGCTACATAAGTGCTGCAAAGATGCATGGACAATAAGGCTAGATAGTGCTGCAAAGATGCATGGACATCAAGGTTACATAAGTGCTGCAAAGATGCATGGACAGCAAGGCTAGATAGTGTTGCAAAGATGCACGGGCAACAAGCTACATAGTGCTGCAAAGATGCATAGACAACAAGGCTAGATAGTGTTGCAAAGATGCATGGACAACAAGGCTACATAAGTGCTGCAAAGATGCATGGACAACAAGGCTACATAGTGCTGCAAAGATGCATGGACAACAATGACATTGTGACATGGCAACAAAGGTACATGGTGCTGCAAACTCATTGGACAGCACAATGATGGGACAACAGCTTGTGGGGACAGCACAATGATCAATGACATTGTGACATTGTGCACCAAAGATACATGGGACATCTAGTATTTAGCGTAGCAGGTTCATGGTGCTGCAATACTATGGTACATGGGACAACAATAACAACAAGGTGCAGCAAGCAAAGTGCTGCAAGCACATTGGCACAACAATATGGTACTTGGTGCAGCAAACACATGGGTGATAACATGGTGATGCAGTGGCACAAGGTACAACAGTGCTAAACATTGGGACAACAGTTCAACATAAGGTGCAGCAGTATGATGCGTACAACATGGTCATAAGGTCCAGCATTGTGATGATGGGTGCAACATGGTGGAAGTGAGGTGCAGTGTGATGACGAGATGCAGCACAATGATAGGTGAAGGAGTCACCTTGGAGAATCAGTTGAAGCAACATGTCTTCATCTTCTTAGAGATGATCTATTCTCTTATCTAGATAAGTCAAAGTGTTGACTTCTGTTGTAAATGTACTATCTCTCTCTCTCTCTCTTTGCTGAACTATTGAAGAACATATAAGAAGAATTAATCAAGGGTTTCCCCACATTAGGGTTTGTCCCTGGCTAGCGCCACATCTTGTGTCCTCTGGTCTTGGCTTGTCTTCTGCGATTTATGTTTATGTTCTATCTGCAGTTTATTTTAATGCTGATGTGATTGCTAATCTGGAAAAGATATTGAGCTAACTGTGAAAATTGAAATAAATTGCTCTAAGCATAGAACATACCTAAAATTAACATCAATAAGATAACATATGCAGGATAGGATATGCAAGATCCTCCAGATTCTCTAATGAAATATTCATTGTAAGGTTTACCGACCATGAGGAGAGACAAGTGTTTCATCAAGAATTCCAAACTTGTGGATTCCATGGGATGATGGCATGATGACATAACAGGGAAGCAGGTCAATGGAATGAAACTCCTTCATTCTGAGGAAGCTACTGCAAGAAGTCTAGATGACCCAAAGGAGAGATGAGGTATGTATGCTCACAGGTGATTTTATGGAAGTCATGTCATATGGTTGCAGTCAACATGGATCAATGAAGCAGGATCAGAGAAAGGATCTCCTCCCAGGATGCAACAATGCATATATCACATATTTACTAGATGAAATCAACATAATATGTCCTCATATGGAATATGAGGTAACTGACTATGTTTGAGAAACTCTAATTGGAAGCTCCTGGGAATGAAATATGTGAAGAAAGAAAGGAAGAGATCATGGAATAAGCAACAATGGTAAAGGCAGTCAACATTCGAAATACCAAGAAGATTTGATGTTGATATCTCCCAGAAAGATTTGAAGACTCTGATGGAAGTCCGGAAAAGATAGGGACCCTTGAAAATACATGTCTTTGGGAGATGTGTTACATGTACGCTGGATGTTGATGCCTACAAGAAGATGTTATGATAAAATACCATCACAAAGGTAATTATGATTTAAGTGTTCATTTCTTATTTATGAACTAGTATCTAGATGGGCTTATGGAAGGCTACCAAAGGGAAGAACTGTGGATGTCTTCCAAGAGAACCATGTAGAAGGATGCAAGATCCTTTTGAAAAAAGAAAGCATGATGAAGGTAGCATAACTTGAAGCAATGCCAAATGCGGGCTGATAGATCACTTTCTAATTAAAGGAATGATGAAATGACTTACTCGTGGATGAAATTGATGGATGGTCTATGCCCTATTAAGAAGTCCCTAAAAGATGAAGACTTCGAGACAATGAAAATTCATGACAATAAGGGAAGGAGTTCTTCTAGCATCTGGTTGTTCCATAATCTCCACTTGAGGAGCTGTTGTAAGTCCCTAGTTAAGAGGGAGTCTGGAAACAAAATTCTTACTCAGAAGAAATTTGGAAATTCCTAAGCCAAGAGGGAGCTTAGGTACATTCCTTTTGGAGGAATGAGTATACTCCTTTATTGGAATAGATATGTCCTCCCTAATTAAGAGGGAGACAGAGACATATCATTCTGATCTTCACTTGGGAAGACAAAATGAGAGGAATTTGGCATCTGATATTCTGTGAGGATGAGATAGGGCATCCAAGATAAGAGTAGTCGTGGAGGACCGATATTCTTTGAGGGCTGGGGAGTCCAAGATAAGAATAGTCCTCATGGAACACACCTTGAAAACTCGAGTGGGGTATGTTCTGAGAGAGACAATGATGAGAGTGTCTATAAATCATTGGTCTCGCCAACATTGAGCTCAGATCTTGTGGAAAGATAGAGTTGTTAGTCAAGGCCTTTCTATGTAACAATGTTGATTGATATGATGCTATACAAATGGGTTACCAATCTTATTCTTCTTGTGAGAAATTCTTCAGATTGATAATGACCAAGTACCATTATGAATACCTCCCTAGTTAAGAGGGAGTGTTGAAAAGTATAACTAGGTTCGGTCTTCATAATGACATGTAATTGTGATTTTATGTAAGAGATGTAAACAAGAAAAATAAAATTATTGTAATGCTTACATCATGGGATTCATGAGCAAGAGATTTTATTTTAGCATAGGCTCCCATTGAGAGCCCTTAGGAATTTTGTCATCTATTCATAAAAGTCTAAGGAGTCATTGTCATGTAATGAAGGCATGTTACACATTGTAAAGAGTCATACTTGTCTATGTAAAGTCATCCTCCAAGACCTTGTCAGTAGCCCTCATCAAGTCAACCTACAACGAAGATATTATTCTAGAAGATGAAGTCGACCTTCTCCAAAGAACATGTCGGCCTAAATAGTCATGACCAACGACTATATATACAAGTTCTTGTCCTCATTTGGACACAAGTAATTTAGTGAAGCAAGTCTACAAAGAAGTGTGAAAAAGACACTAGATTGTTAAATTAATTTTTATTAGGTTTCTGTATTCACTGTAGTTGAAAATAATATATATTTTAGTATAATGGAGAATTGTAATATTTTCCATGTGAAACATGGAGTTATAGAGTTATATAGAGAAAGAATAATCCTAAATTTTTAGGTTTATCATATTTAGAATGGAATCAAATTACTCTTAAGAAAATTAATAATGTTTGTATTTTGAAAAATTTGATCATTTATAATTTATAATATATATGAATCTTAACTAAATATGTACTTGTTATTCACTTCCACCAACCTTCAATTTGTTAGATTCTTTGAAAAAAGATTTAAAAAATGCCATGGTTATGAAATTTATATAAATATTTTATATAATACTTAATCATGATAATTAAAATCTATAAAAAAATACATGAACTATTTGGGTGTTATTTAACTATTAGGCATTTTAAAGTTTATGGTTGGAATCTAGCGATTTTTTTTTTGGATGAAATTTTGATTTTTGTTATTTAAATTTGGTTGTTGACTGCATATATATGGTTTAATATTTAAAAAAACACTTGGGGCTGTTGACACCTAATCATTAGGATTGGGTGAATAAATAAAATCAATGTAAATAAATAATAAGACATATGAACAGTCATCAGGAGATGAAGTGAACAGTCTCCCTCATGTATATAATAAAGACCAACCTGAAGGAATAATATGAATTGATTTGTTTTGAGGAGTTACTGCCTGGTCTGACATAGTACTCCCTTCTGTCATTTTCTTGCAGTTTGTCCCCCTGTGGAGTTTGTCTACTGCGATCTCTATCTGCCATAATTATTGTCTGCGCCATTATGCACTCTGTGTTACCCACTGCGTGGCTTCTGCGCATACATTGTATGCCATATTCCATATATTCTGACCTGGGCCAATTCTGCCATGCCTCAGCTTTGAAAAACTTCTGAATCGCTATGTTGAATGCCTTGAGGCCGACAGTTTTGGTAACAGTGCTTTTACCTCTGTTGATCTCGGTGTTTTCATCCTAGAGGATGGAAAGTGGTTTCCTTTTGACCATATTTTCCATTGAAGGGACTCTACAGCAATGCCTGGATGGCATACACATACCAAACGTTTAACATGTCTTCTTGTTTAACCAACGTTCTTCCTCTTCTTTGCCTCTGGCCATCTCATATCACAATATCGACAACCTCTGTTGGCATTCAGATCCCTCATCAGCATCGCTTATCCTCATATAATCCGTGGCACGGTGGGATGTAGATGCGTCGTTGTGAAACTGAATTGGCGTGTCCTCTAGAATCACAATATTGACAATGACTGTTGTAATAAGAATGAGAATTGAGAAATCGATGGGCAAGAGCAGATTGTTCGGTTGTAGTTCAAGTTGAGCTCACTACATTTCCAGCAATTCCAGTGAGCAGGTCGGACCAGCGAGAAACACAGATCTGGTAATTTGTAGGATGCGGCAACTTCAAAACCTTACGCTGATACAGTGAGGATGAGCGTGAGCATGGAGATGTGGTAACTTGTCACTCATGTTATTTTTAATGCATTTTTAATATATATAATCCAACCATACATGGAACGTTGGTATATCACTAATATATGGTGGAGATGCGGGGTATCGCTCCATGATATATCGTTGTTGCTGTAATGCTGTGTTCGGGCAGCGGTATTTTTTGTGATTGTTCTCGTTGTTGATGAGATTTTCTAGATGTATACACCGCGAATATATTTTTTGCCACTTTTATTGGCAATACTGTGGTCTATAATAGGTGAAGATTGATATTTCTACTGTACATTGAATGTACGCTCTCCCATGTATCAATGGAGTGATCTTGTTTAAGGCTGCCATATATGTGTTGTTTAAACACTGCCATATTCTATACTTTAACGCTGTCTGGATGAATGCGAATTGACATTTGAATGTTATCCCATCATATCAGATGTATATTTTTTCCCATTAAGAGTAAAATTTTGCAGCAGAAGTTTTTGTCACAGAATGCATTCAATCATATCCATTGTGGGAATAGTTCTCACTGGCAAGGAGAACTATCCTGAGTGGTCTCGGATGATAAAACAAACCCTCATTTTCAATGAGCTGTGGAAAGGAGTGTTCATTGGAGATGGAGACAAACAGCCAGAATAGCCTACCTCAGACAAAGAGCTCGCCATTTGGGAAAATAAGAACAACAAAGACTATGCATTAATTGTAGCATCTGTAAGTGAAGAGGTGAGTCCCCATATTACGCCATTTTCAACTGCGTTCGAAGCCTTACAAAAGCTGAAAGAACTCTATGACTCACATTCTGCACTTGAAGTTGTTCAACTTATGATTAAGCTATTCACTCTTGAATTGGAAAATAATGATCCTCTTGCTCTTGCATCCGAAGTAAAGTCTATAATGCATGATATCCAAGCCACTAAAATTGATTTGGATATTGCTCTTATCGCTTTTCTCAAGGCACTTTATCCTACTTAGTCCAATTATCTTGAGTCATTGCAAGCAAATGGAAATCTTAAAGACATTACCTTTGACTCTCTTGTGAAAAAATTTGCTGAAAGAGAAAAATATTTTAGAAAGAAGACAACCCCTGAATCTTCTGAAGAGGTTGTGCGCCTTGCTCATAAAAAAAAGCATCCTGCTCAAGATTCTTTTAGAGGAAGAGGTGGTCGCAGAGGAAGAGGAAGATATTTCAAAGGCAGGGGCGGTAGACACTCTAAAGGAGAAAAGGCAGATTTACACTGCATACGCTGCAAAAGAAATGGATCACATGATGCCTCTACATGCAAGTTACCATGGGACAAAATTGAGCAGCAAAGAAACCAACAGAAAGGTAAAACTAATGACATAGACAAAGGCAAAGCACCTGAATCCGCTCACTATGTTGTGGCACAATGTAATATTGGAGTAAATGAAGATTTATTTAATGTTTCACTTGCTTCTTGGAAAAATGGTTGGTTGCTTGATTCAGGAGCAACTTGCGACATGACTCATAGAAAAGATTTTTTTGAAGAATTTACTGATAATGTTGATGGAGCAGTGTACTTTGCAGACCAATCAAAAATCAAGCCATCAGGGCTTGGCACAATCAGGCTTAAATTCCCTGGTCTTCTAGACTTTCTTCTGCATCATGTTCTATATCTCCCACAGATGAAGAGAAACTTGTTGTCCTTGGTTCACATCCGCCAGCAAGGTCACTCCATTCATATGTTTGATGGCAAGCTTGAGGTGAGAAAAGCATCTGACCACTCACTTGTCATGAGGGGAATAGAAGAAGAAAGGTTTATCAAGCTGCAAGGTACCTCTGCTCATGCACAACATTTCTCATACAATTCTCATTATGAAGAAGGTACACTTCCATCAAGTTTATTAAGGCATGCTAGATTTGGACATTCGAACTATGACAGCCTCCGCTTATTGAAGAAAAATGGTGTTGTTGGTTTGCCTACAATTCCTAGGAAATTTAAGCAATGTGATGCTTGCATTCTAAGAAAGCATAGCAAACAGTCTTTTCATGATTCACATTCAAGAGCACATGGAAAACTTGAACTCATTCATTCAGATTTATGTGGGCCAATGCTTGTTCCTTCTGCAAATGGAAATAAATATATGATGACATTTATTGATGACTACACGAGAATGTGTTGGGTTTATTTATTGAAGAACAAATTTGATGCTTTTCAAACATTCAAGAACCTTCATAAATGGATTGAAAATGATGCACAATCTCATATTGGGTCCATTCGCACTGATAATGGAAAAGAATACACATCAAATGAATTTGAAAACTATTTTCGCCAACATGGGATCAAACATCAAACAATTGTACCTTATAGTCCCCAACAAAATGGTGTAGCTGAAATAATGAATAGAACAATCTTAAATATGGTACGATCCATGATCTTCTTCAAAAATGTAAAGATAATGTTTTGGGCTGATGCTGTTCTATGTGCTGCATATATAAAGAATAGATGTCCATCTAATGCTATTAGAAACAAGACTCCATATGAAATGTGGTATGGACATGTTCCTTTGGTAAAGCATCTCAGGGTCTTTGGTTCCACGCGTTATGCCATGATACCAAAGGTACATAGAAACAAACTTGGTGCAATAAGTCGTAACTGTATCTTCCTGGGGTATTCAAACACCTCCAAAGCATACCGTCTCTATGATGAAGTCAATAAAAAGTTTGTTGTATCTAGAGATGTAATTTTTTTTGAATCATCCAAAACTGACAAAGTTGTTGAGCGGCAACTTGATCGCTTGGATAGATTCGCAAATGCAAAATCATTTCAAGAATTTGATAATCAAATTCCACATCTTGAAGGGGGGTTCCTATATTAGATCAACATGTGGAATTTTCTTATGAAGAACACCCTCCCCCGCATGAAACTCCAACAACGGATGATGCTTTAAGTGATGTGATTGATAGAATTGGGAGACTCAATCTTGATTCAGTCCCAACTCAATCAACGGAGCAGCCTGGACCATTTGAGAAAGGTCCCCCAAAGTGGCTAACAAAGACACTTGAAAGTGTTCATCTTAATGAAGTTGGAAAGATAGGAACTAGAAATTTAAACCGGCAAAATGGAGGTGATGTAGATGACTCTAATTCACCCGTTGATATGGATGTTTCTTATGATTGTGAATTGAACTTGTCTACAGATTTTGAACCAACTTCCTTCAAAGAAGCTGCTTCTAATGATGAATGGAAAGAAGCGATGCAAAAGGAGTATGATTCCCTCATAAAGAACGACACTTGGAAGCTGGTTGATCCTCCATTTGGAACCAAACCAATTGGCTGCAAGTGGGTCTACAAGAACAAGTACAAAGCTGATGGCTCACTTGACAAGCACAAAGCTAGGCTTGTGGCAAAAGGTTTTGCACAGAAGGAATGGGTCGATTATGAGGAAACTTTTGCTCCCACAGAAAAATGGGCCACCATCCGGACACTCTTTGCACTAGCAGCTCAGAACGGTTGGAAAGTCCATCAAATGGATGTAAAAACTGCCTTCTTGAATGGAGATCTAAAAGAAAATGTTTTTATGTCCCAGCCTGAAGGATTCGCTGTGAAAGGACATGAACATAAAGTATGCAAACTTGTGAAGTCCTTGTATGGCCTCAAACAAGCACCACGAGCCTGGTATGAAAAGCTAAACTGAGCATCTTCTGAAACTCAATTTCAATCATTTTGATCTTGATGATGCAACTTTATTTGTCAAGAAAGTTGGCAAAAGAGTTGTATATCTTGTGGTATATGTAGATGATCTTTTGATGACAGGGAACAATAAAAGCTACATTGCATCCATAAAGAAGGAATTGGGGAAAAGTTTTGAAATGACTCTTTTGAGTTATGTTCATTACTATCTTGGTATTGAAGTAACCTAACATCCGAAGTCCATATTTCTTTCTCAAAAGAAATACATTGAAGATCTGTTAAACAGGTTTGGCATGACAGAATGCAATCCTCTTACTACTCCAATGGAACAAAACTTAAAGCTCATATCTATTGAAGGAAAAGAATTTGAGTATGCAACAAAGTATAGACAACTTGTAGGAAGTCTCAACTACCTAACTACTACAGATCAGACATTTCATTTGCTGTTGGAATCCTCTCCAGGTTTATGCAAAAGCCTTGTGAGGACATTGGTCTGCTGCAAAAAGAGTTCTAAGGTACTTGAAGGGAACTCAAGACCTTGGAATCAAGTATACACAGGTAGACGACTTCAGCTTGATTGGATACTCTGATTCAGACTCGATGGAGACAAAGAAACTGGAGTATCTACTTCAGGATATGCTATGAGTCTTGGATCAGGAGTTGTCTCTTGGAGATCA
>APFE030341105.1:0-17886 GCA_000404065.3 Pinus taeda
GCTAATGGGATAAATTGTGTGAGGAATTCATGATGAAATTTATTTTTGAGGTCGGGTTTGATAGTATTGATGAAGCACTACAAGAAGTGAAAGCAACAATCTTTAGGATACCGCTGGATCCTTTAGACCTGAATCAGTTTGAATACATTACTCAGCTAATTAACACACTAGAATTTTATAATGAAACTGCTGAAGAAGACGACAAGGATCCACGAAATATTAACATTCCAAAACAGAATGTCACTGCAAGGTTCAAGGACCATAGATTGAGAACCGTGATATAATTGTGCCATAACAAAAGAAGTAAACATTGGTATGGAGGCAGAACCCAAATTCGCGAAGATTGGAGACCACTGGGACAATGTGATGGTGGGTAAGGTCACTAAATTTCTCCACGAATACCAGGATTTATTCCATACCAAGTTCACAGATCTGAAGGGGATAATTGGGGAACTAGGAATGATGAATATTACATTGAAGCCCGATGAGAAGCTGACTAAGCAAATACCTTACCGTCTGAATCCAAAATATAAGGAGAAGGCTTGCTTAGTGTTAGATAAGAAGCTCGCGACAGACATCATTGAGCCCATGGAAGAATCTGACGAGGTAATTCCAATGGTGGTACAAGAAAAGAAGTAGAAGGATGAAATAAGGATATGTGTGGATCTCAAAAAGTTGAATGACACTTATGTACATGATACTTTCCCAACTCAATTCACTGATGAAGTGTTGGACAATGTAGGTGGCCAGGAAGCATATTCCTTCACTGATGGGTTCTCTAGGTACTACCAGATCAAAATCGTGCTAGAGGATAGGAGCAAGACAACCTTCGCGACTGAGTGGGGTTATTTTCAGTAAACCATAATGTCATTCGGATTGAAGAATGCGTTCAAGGAATTTATTCATAAGTTCCTGGAGGTGATGACTGGACTATGTTTGAGCTGGTAAAGTGCCATGTAGAAAGCTTTCACCTGATGTTGGATTCCTGCCAAAGATACTAGATCACGCCCAATCTCAACAAGTGTTTGTTTTGTGTTCCTTTTGGAAACCTATTGGGGCATGTGGTTTGCAGACAGGGATTGATGGTAGACCCCATGAAGATTGTGGTGATACTAAACTTGGAAGCACCAGAGAGTGTGAAGCATTTGTGTGCTACTCTGGGACATATGGGATATTACAGAAAGTTTATCGAAGGCTATGCCTAGATCACCGCGCGTATGGAGAAATTTTTGAGGAAGGATGTCACATTCTATTGAAACGATGACTGTAAGAAGAGCTTGGATATATTAAAAGAAAATATGGTCACCACACCGATCCTAGTCTTCCCGGACTGAAAGAAAGAGTTTCATGTACATGTCAACGCGTCACGTATAGCACTAGGAGTAGTATTCCCACAGGATGGTGTAAAAGGCTCAAACCATCCTATTACGTTTACAAGTTGACGATTATCAAAAGCAGAGAAGAATTATTCCACCACTGAGCGCAAAGGGCTAGCTATTGTGTATGCACTCTAGAAGTATAAGCACTACTTGCTGGGAGGCCATTTTAAGATGTATACAGATCACTTTGCGCTGGAGTACCTGGTCAATAAGGCTGTGTTGGGGAGGAGAATCTATAGGTGGGTCTTATTATTTGAGGAGTATAATTTTGAAGTTATTGTGAAGCCTGAATGATTGAATGTGGGACTAGGCCATATGTCACGCATCGAAAAGGCGTGGCATGATCAACACATCAAGCTGCACACAAATAAGCTAAATGACCTGGTTTTGTTATATTATAGTAAGTTGGATGAATTTCCAAGGAAGTTCAGGATGCACTAGTTAGGGCCTTATATTATTAAGAATATTACCGATAGAGGAGTGGTATAGCTGGTCAAATTGAATGGAGAACCCTTCCCCGGAAAGTTGAATGGAAATCACTTGAAGCCATACACTGGTGATCTGACCATGTGACTAGATGACGATAGCACAGTCTTAGCGCTCAAGGCATCTGAAATGAGGCACGAGACTATAAACTACATTGCCACCATTGGGGAGCTATACAATTGGAAGATGGTGAGAAGAAAGGGAGTGTCACTAGGTCTGGGGTAGCACGGAGGAAGATGTGCTACCTAGCGAGAAATTATGCAGGTTGGCCGGAAAGTGACTGTTACGGTCACTGTTCATGAAAAGACAGAAAAAGTAAGGCCAAATGGAGCAGGCGACAAACATTTAAGATGAAATTTATGGCTTAGATCCTTGAAAATTTGTTGCCAATCTGGAATTAATGAACCAATTTTGGGGGGAACGGTCAGATTTGAATTCAAAATGCGCTATAAAATAGAAGTGGTTGTCTAGCAAGAAACACTTTCCATTTCAAGAATTCAGTTGTTGAGGTCTTGGACACCTATGGACCCAGAGTTCTTTGAGGCTCTCAAATAGACTCCTGCATTTGCGAACTTGCACTAGACGTCGCAGGAACTGATAGAGAGTGTTATGTCAGCACCCCCAAAAGTTATAAATACTGAGCAAGTAGTACAAGATCTAGCATAGGAAATGGACATAGAAGAAGAAGTAGCTGCTTTGGAAGTGGCCAAAATATTGGCAGAGGTCCCTAAGTCACCGAGTATGCTGAGATCGAAGCCAACCCCAACCAAGGAAGCTAGGAAGGAAAACAAGGGCAAGAAGCTTGCCCTACCGGTTTGTGCCTCACCAAGGTGAAACCTACTAAAGCCCACTATAGAGGAGAAAGGCAAGGCTATAAACCTAGAAGTAGAGGAGGAGGATATCGAAGACATCTCGATGGATGATGAGGATTTGGGAATGGAAGTAGAGGAGGTTAAAACCCAGGGTCTAGACCCTATTACGCGGTTGCCGGAGTATGTCCCTCCGTGCAAGCCTAAGTCCAAGGTCCCAAAGGACATTGATGAGAGTAAGAATCCCTGACAAACACCTCTACAACTGGATGAAATTACTTTTGACAGTCCATGTTTTTCATGGGTACCGATACTAAAGCTTGAAGATTGGGACTTAGCTGACCATGAGAAGTTCCCACTCCTGGCGACCAAGCAGTTGATGCGCCACATCATAGACAGAAATATGGGAATGGCCACCTTGGAGCAATGGATGTGGCTCAATGGGGTAGAGAAGGCAGGATTGCTGAACTTTCTCTCGGTTCCGCACTATAACCGTACGTCGGTGATAGTTTTGGTCATCAAGCAGCTGTTGTGTTTGGTGCATGATGGGTGTTTGTGGCTAGATGAACCGATACCGATCATAGATATGTTGATTCACCAGATAATGCACCTACCATATATAGGCGAGGATCCAGTGATGATCTTGGGTGGAAAGGGCGGTGAGCAAAGTTGATGAAGGAGAAATTCAAGCTAGTCAAGAAGCTGTGTGGGCACGCTATCTCCAATATCTGTGACCCCGCTATGAAGGTAGCAATGTAGATCCTTACATGGAAGGTAATGTTGAAGTGTCATGCCGATAAGGTGTCGATGCCTGTCGTCGCGCTGACACAACAATGCAGCGAAGGAGTCCAATTTAACTGGTCAAACTACCTTCGCAGAGAGTTCCTAACAAACTGCCGCGAAGCACAAGAGAAAAGAAATACATTCCACTATGTGTGGCAATTGTTGTTGATTGTGCTGGTAGCATGGGAGTTACCATTGGACAGCCAGTTCCTTTCAATAATGCTAGACCTACCTGAAGCAACAAAGTACACTTTGTTTTGGGCAATGAAGGAGGCACAACAAGTTCGGGACAGTAAGATCTTCTAGATCTTGATGGAGATGAATATCAAGATGGTCGTCAATCGCAAGCCATGATTGTCATCCACGATGTACAGTAACCTGCAAAGCTATGTCAAGTTTAAAGTTGATTTCCATTGAGTACCTATGAGGGTGCAGAAGCACCCTATGCAGAAGGGGTACGACTTGCCGTACCTAGCCATAGATGATGTCGTCGATACGGTGCTCGATCAATGGGCGGTGGAGTGGTGCACTACCATGGACTTGGCAGTGGGTGGAAGCAAGTCTAGTGTGCAGAAGAAGAAGGAGGAGGCCAAGCTAAAAATGGCATAGCTAGTGGAGAAAAGCGAAAAGGAGGCCGATGAGAAGGCCCATGTAGAACAAGCAGAAAACTAGGCAGGTAAGTAGACAGGCGGAATAGAGCATTGCTCGGATGAAGTCGTGTGGTCTCCTTTGCCTACGATAGAAGAGGAAGACACCAAACAACATGATGCAGACCCTCAGTAGACGTTCGCCCACATTAAGTGCCCAAGAGAGCTGGAGAAGGGAGGGTCCAAAAAGAAATCCAAGCTGACTAAGACCTTGTTGGACCCTATCACATTCATGGAGGGCGACTTACATGGTTCAATGACATAGTTAGAGATGTCACTGCGGAGGCCCTGCAAAAATTTGAATAGCAGCAACAGATCATACTAAGGGTTATCTAGAATGGGTTGTAGGAGTTGGAAAACTATGCACTACAGGCTAGTACAGTGTCCACCAGCTTGGCCATTGGCACTTTAAAGGTTGTCGATATGTTGTGCACAAAGGCTTCTAGTGTGATAGTGGTGCCGAATGAAGCACTAACCATGGAAAATGAGGCTAATAGGCCCACTGCCAGTGCCTTGAAGTGAGTTGGTATGATCCTTGCAGTGCTTTGACATGAAGCACTCCACCTCTTGCATGATGGAGTAATTGCAAAAATGAGGACCCAAGAGCACCGCACCCTCCACGTGATCAGCGAAAAGTGGATCAATAACAAACAAATGGCCTTAGAGAGAAATTATGCCATCGATGCTAAGACGGAGGTGACCAACCAGAGCAAGAAGATGATGCAGGTCATTGAGGAGGCATGCAGAATGGTCCTAGAGTTCGCCATTCCGAACGTAGAGCCATTCGAGGTCTGCATCTGTAGGTTGGCCACAGGGGTGTATGACACTCTAATGGAGATGGTGTGGGGTTAGCTAGAGTTTAACTTGCAAGTTACCCAGCTATAGCTAAGGTCCTAGCCCTCCACACCACCAAAAGTAAAGGAACAGTGGGTGACAACTATCATCGATGCAGTAGTGGCAGTGGAAAGTGCAGTAGCGGACTGTACACAGTGGTTTGAACAATAATTTGAGGTCCTGAAAAGCTTGTAGGAGGACCCAAATGTATAGAGGCTAGATATGTAAGCATGCAATCTATAACAATGCTATGATGAAGTTAACATCACAGCATGAACCATGACGCTGACACAGAGGCTAGCCAGGTTACAAGAGGCGAAGCAGCTGAAGGAACAGGTGGATGCAACGTTGCACAAGGAAACAATGTTGAAGGCATGACTAAAGCCCTAGCTGGAGGAATCTTACACAGTCACAAAAGAGATTGAAGGCAAGCTTGTGACTCTGCAAGCAATGCAACAAAAGCTTTAGGCTGACAGCACAAGAGTAGTGATGGAGAAGATAGTGGAAGATGCGAAGCAGGCAATAGCTCAGTGCATGGCTGAGGTAGCGGTCATACAGGTTGAGCTGGATGGGCTTCGTGCAAAGATCTTTGTGCCTACCATGTGACTTGAGGTAGAGTTACGATGTTTGTGTTGGGGGCTTGTTGGGAGTGGGATCCCCCAAGTGTAGTTTTGGGGCTAAAAGGCCATGTTTGAGTCAAATTTTGTAATAAAAATGTAAAGACTCTACATTCTGTGGTCATGGAGTGTGAAGGAATTATGTGTCATAAATGACAGTCTTCCCTTAGTTTTCTAAACTAAAGTTAGTTGTAAGAGATTACCCATGGTCTGCAGACCATGGGATTGTATAAAAGGAACTAAGCTCTAAGTAGTTTTAAGGAGATACCAAGGTAAGAGAGTCGTAACTCTGAAGTAATAAGTCTAAGTGTTGAGTTGTAGCGTAGGTAGTGTAGGTTTTAACCCCATACAGAAACTACCTACATACAAATTCTAAAAACACAAAAAATAAACAATGCGAGGGCATAACACATAGAACACATATACACAGAGATTTTCCCCTGGATCCCAAAACCAGGACTACCAGCTTATTTTTCATTATGTTCCTTTCAATGTTACAATACATATTTATACATGAAAAAGCATCCAATACTGTGGACCGAAAACCATCGCATCAAAAACCATGGACCGATAGCCATCACGTCCAAAACCATGTGCAAAAGACATGCACAAAACCATAGGTAGGTCCGCCAAACCTAATATAGGGTCCAAAACCAAAATTTTCTGGGGCGTTGCCCAGGACCCCATAGAGTGGGGTTACCTGTACACCTCAAAACCCTTGTGACTCCCCCTAATACGCAATCGACATGATGAAGGAGGGGCTTTGCCTCCCTTCTAACCCCCCGATTAACTATGTTGGCTAGTCGTGGAAAGAATATAACACAACCCAACATTCTCCCACTTGTTGTTTTCTTTCCATAGGGGGCCACAAGAGAGCTTATTCATATAGCCCTTCAACACCCATTTTTTCTCTACAATAAGAGAACTTCTCAGAGCTCACACATTTTGTCAATGTATCTATAGTATTCTTCAAAGTGTCCACCTTTACCAGCAACACCTTTTTTCCTTCTATCATATCCCTCATAAAGTGATACTGAACATCAATGTGCTTTGTCTTTGAACACAATCTATAGAACCAAACTGCTTCCTTGCTTTCATGACTCGCTGCCATGTATTATTCCTCTGTAGTTGATAGTGCCACTACATATTGTTTCTTACTCATCCAACTAACTATACCTCCAAATAGGTTAAACACATACCCACTTGTAGATCTTCTTTGATCCAAATCTCTAGCCCAGTCTACATCAATAAAGTCACAAATATCCAACACTCTATCCAATCCTAGTCTTCCTTGGTAGCACAAACCATAATCACTAGTGCCACACAAATACCTGAAAACCCACTTCATTGTTGTCCAGTACCCCTTCCCTAGTTTTGACATAAACCTGCTCAATACTCCCACTACATGTGCAATGTATTGTCTAGTATAGACCATCGAATACATCAGGCTACTGACTGCACTTGCATATGGAACAAAGGACATGTCTTATTCCTATTCTTGTGTCTTGGGACACTATTCAGGAGATAACTTTACACCTACAGGAATAGGAACCTTCACTGGTTTACTATTGTGCATATTAAACCTCTGCAACATTATCTCGACATACTTCCTCTTTGTCTGATCTCTTATAATTTCCATGCCCAAACTATAGTTTGCAGCACCAAGATCTTTCATGTTGAATTTGGAGGACAAATGGGTCTTCAAATCCTCAATAATTTCTTTGTCATTTCCAACTAGCAACATATCATCCACATACAAGACTAGATAAATAACACGGTCACCAATTAATTTAAAATACACATAGTGATATGCTTTTCTTCTGGTGAAGCCAAATCCCCATATAAATCTATCAAATTTCTGATACCACAACCTTGGTGACTGTTTTAACCCATATAAAGACTTCTTTAACTTGCACACTAGTTCCTTCTTACCCTTGACCGCAAAGCTTTTAGGTTGCTTCATGTAGATGTCCTCTTCTAGATCCCCATGAAGAAATATTGTCTTCACATCCATATGTTCTACCTCAAAATCAAAAGCAACAAGAATAGATAAAATTAATCTAATAGAAGTTACCTTGGCAACTAGAGAAAAGATATCACCAAAATCAATTCTCGGCACCTAGGAATAACCTTTTTCTACAAATGAGCTTTTTATTTCTCCAGCTTTCCTTCTGCATTTGTCTTCTTCTTGAACACCCATTTGCTGCCAATGGGTTTCCTTACAGCCGGTAACTCCACCAAATCCCAAGCCTCATTTTTGTGAAAAGATGTCATTTCATCAAGCATGGCCTCTTTCTAAAGTTTTCCATCCTCTGAATCTACTGCTTCCTTCACAGTTCTAGGATCATCATCAATAATAGATAAAGCAAAATTCGAATAGAAAGTAGATGGACTATACCTTTCTAGCTGCCTTCCTTCTCGAACTGATCTTCTCACATGCGGAGCTTGTGGCTCTTCATCTTTTGATTCATCCTTTGATGGAGAGTCTGATTCTTCCTCCTTTATCTCAAACTCTATCTTCTCAGGTTCCTTTAGTTGGACTTCATGTTTAATAACATGTTTTACCTCTCTGAACACCACATATCGACTGTACACAACCTTCCTTGTTACTGGGTTCCAAAGCTTATAACCCTTTAAACCATCCTTGTACCCAACAAAGATGAACTTTTTAGATTTACTATCCAACTTTCTTTATTTCTCCATTGGAACATGTACATATGCATCACATCCAAATACCCTTAGATGTGAAAGAGAGGGTTTCTTACCAGTCCATAACTCTTGTGGATTCTTATCCTCCAATGCTAATGAAGGTGATCTGTTGACCAGGTAACATGTTGTCTCTACCGCCTCTACCCAGAATTCCTATCCTAACCTGGCACCATTGAGCATAATTCTTTCCCTTTCCATCAATGTCTTGTTCATTCTTTCTGCAACTCCATTTTGCTGAGGTGTATATAGACTAGTCTTCTACCATGCTATACCACACTTCTTACAGAATTCTTCAAATTCCTTACTGCAAAAATCTCCACCATTATCTCAGTGTCCTAAGCACCTTTATCTTCTTCTCTATCTAGTTTTCCACTAGAGCCTTAAATTCTTTAAACCTATCAAATACTTCAGATTTCTTCTTAAGGAAATATATCCATGTATTCCTTGAGAAGTCATTTATAAATGATACATAGTACACAGACTTACCCAGTGATAAAACCTTCACAAGTCCGAACACATCATTGTGCACAAGCTCTAATATCTATTTCACCCTCTTACCACCAGAGGGGAAACTCACCTGATTCTACTTCCTATATACAAAATTTTCACAGAAATCAAAACCAAAAGAGCTATTAATCATACCTTCTACCATACCTTTACCATGAAGTATTTGAAGGCCCTTCTCTCCAATATGTCCAGAGACCACTAGATTTTCTGCTCCACCTTCAGGAACCACACCCATAAACAATAGTGCTACCTTTCAGCTTGTACAGAGTTCCAATTCAAACTCCCCGTATCAATACGAGTGCCCCTCAAACCATCTTGCAAGTATCCTTCTCAAACATGGTTTTTACACCTGCGTTATCCAGCTTGGCTATAGAAATCAGATTTCTTGCTAATGTAGGAATATGCAGAACACCTAGAAGTGTTCTAACCCTTCCACCTTGCAACTTCAACTTTACTTTTCCACGACCAATGATTCTAGCCTTCTTTTCGTCCCCCAAGAAGACATCACCACCATCATTTTTCTCATACTCGCAGAACCACTCTCTATGGGGAGTGAAGTGAAAGGATGCACCTGAGTCAATCAACCATGCCTCGTGATTTACATGTGTAGTTGAAGAAGCCAAGTACACATCCCCACCTTCAACTGAGGTGGTTTTCACCTGCACAGAAGGAGCATCATTAGATCCCTTTCCTTTATCACGAGCTTTAGATTTACAGTCCCTTTTGTAGTGCCCTTCCTTTCTGCATTTCCAGCACACCACCTTTATAGGATTTCCTAGAGATTTAGATCTCCCGCTAAATTTAGACCTCCCATTCGATGACTTATTTTTGTTTCTGTTCTAGGAACATCCTCATACAAAGAAGGCATCACCATTCTAGCTCTTCATATTTTTCTGTCTCATTTTCCTAGTCAACAAGGATGAGAATATTTCATCAAACTGCAAGGCAGTTGTATTGCTACCTATTGCAATAACCAGACTATCCCATGAATCTGGTAGGGAACACAACAAACTGATGCACTTATCTTCATATGAAATTTTAATATCAACAGATGATAATTGAATTACGACAGTATTAAATGCGTTCAGATGCTCTGTCACTAATTCTCCATCTTTCATCCTCAGGTTATAGAGCTTTTTCCATAGGAACGGTTTATTCACCAGAGACTTAGATTGGTATAAAGTCCCTAACTTGTCCCATAGAGCCTTTGCCATAGCTTCCCCTCATACATTAAAAAATACTAAATCTAAGACATAATCATATTCTACTCTTTGCATTCTGATCTAGCTTCTTCCATTCTTCATCGAACACTCCCATTGGTTTAGTACCTAGATCTACCACAATCCACTGATATTTATCCACCAACAAATCCTCCATATTGAGTTTCCTTAACTCAAAACTCTTACCATTAAATTTATCGCTCTCTATCTTTCCACTTCTCGCCATATTCTTTCACCACCAGAATGTTTCCCGTAGATCTCCCACTAAGTAGGGTCTACCACAAGCCTGACTGAAACCCCTCAGCAACAAAGGCATCCCCTTGAAGCCAAAACAACTCTAATACCAAATGTATGTTTCAACCCTGTACAAAAATTACTTGCATATGAATTCTAAAACACAGAAAATAAACAATGCGAGAGCATAACACATAAAACACATATACACAAAGATTATCCCCTGGATCCCAAAATCAGACTACCAGCTTGATTTTTCATTATGTTCCTTTCAATGTTACAATACATATTTATACATGCCGAAGCATCCAATACCATGGACTGAAAACCATCACGTACAAAACCATGGACCGAAAACCATTGCATCCAAATCCATCGCATGCAATTGAAACAATGAAGGGGGGGCTTTGTGTCGCTTCTAACCCCCCGGTTAACTACGTGGGCTAGTCATGGAAAGAATATAGCACAACCCAATAGGTAGAGGCTCTGAAACTGACTGCACAGAGGCGTAGGGTAGAAGTCTGCAATTGAGTGCGTAGACCCTTACAACTGTGTGCACATGGTGGACAGAGTTGTATACACTTGGAAGATATTAATAAAGAAATATATTATGCAATTCCTATGTCTTTGTTCTGTTCTTGCATATTGCTATGTTATGTATGAATTTCCTTTATTATGCTAATGTGATGCATGATTGAATGCAATTACACTAAATAATTGAACACAATTACGATTATCTATTTACGTGGTGATAACTATAATTATTGGATAAGATAAGCAAGTCACCTAGAGTAATTTGGGAATTTGCATGGCACACTACCATAGTAGCACGAAAGTACCTGAGTAGCAGGCTAGGGTTGTGCAAAGTTCAATCATACCCTTTTGCAGAAGCGTTAAAGGATGGAATAAAGGGCTCACCTTGCAAGCCCTAGAGAAAAATGACTTGCGCGAAGGCAGGAATAGAGGGAACCAAATGACATCACAACCATCTCAGGCTGCAGAAACTTGGTTCTAACATCTCCTCATACTGCTTTGGGTGAGACTTCGGTCTATGCTTCGCTGGATGATGACGAAAGGGCTAGTATTGCAAGGATTTGTTTGGCTAATTAACGTTGAACCTCAGTTAGGCCCCCTCAAGCTAATAGCCACTGAAACATTCATGCATCGTGTCTTTTATAAAGACTCTAGTGTGACCGTGTTGGAGCTGAGACAGTGGATAAAAGGGGTTGATAAGGCAAGATTATTGAACCTACTACGGGTGCCACAATACAACCATGCGCCCATAAGTTTGATAGTGATCAAGCAACTATTATGCTTTGTGCACGATGGCTCCATGTGGTATAGGATCACTTTATTTTCGCATTCAGGCTTGAATCTGGCCATGGCATTTGGTAGAAATATGGGTGAGTGTGACCTCACCGAGCAAATGAAGGACAAATTCAAGCTTGCAAAGAAGTCACATGGCTACTCCATCTCTAGCATAACTGAATCTGCAGTTAAAGTAGCTACCGAGATCTTGGCGAGAAAAATCATGAGGAAGTGTCGTGCTGATGAAGTGATGACACCAGTTATATATTTAGTGGCCCATTGCATGAAGGGCGTACAATTTAACTAGGCACACTACCTCTGCAGCAAGTTCCTCACGAACTATAGAGAAGCGTAAGACCAAAGAAAGATCTTCCACTATGCATGGCTAATGTTGTCGATTGTACTGGTTGCATGGGACTTATCGGAGTATTGGGTGTGGGATCCCCCAATGGTAGTTTTGGGGCTAAAATACCATATTTTGGTCATAATTTTGTAATCCAAATGTAAAGACTCTGCATTTTGTGGTCGCGGAACGCATAAATGTTAATGAGTCGTAAAGTTGTCCACCATTATTTTGGGAATGTAATATTGGCTGTAGAAGATCTACCCATGGTCCACGGACCATGGGATTGTATAAATGGAGATAAGCTATGAGTAGTTAAAGGAATAAGATTAAATAAGCAAGATATGATGTATGAGAGATAGCTCTGAAGTAGAAGTCTAAGTTTTGGGTCGTAGCGTAGATAGAGGCTCCGTAGCTCAGTGTAGAGTCCTAGAAGTCTGCAACTAAGTGTGTGGACCGGGTCGAGTCTATATTTGTTCGAAATTATAAATAAAGAGAGGTATTCTACAATTCATGCATCTTTATTTCCTTTTTATGCATCTAGTTATATTGGATATGAATTTCACTTATAATTCTTATATGATGCGCGAATATATTATATAATTATGTTGGATAAGTGACCGTAAGTAAGAACATCTGTTTGCGTGAAGCTAACTAAGATATGTTAATAAGATAACAAAGACACTTATCCTAGTTAGGAAATATCACAGTTCGATGCCCTATCAATGTGAAATTATATCATCCCTAGGATAGGGTTGTGCGTAAGCCGATTGTACCCTTTCGCGAAGGTACTGAAGGGTGGAACAAGAGGGTTAAGAAAATTGTGTGAAGGTAGGTCTAGCTAGAATAAATTTACCTCACAACCATCTCAAGGGTGAGGAAACATGGTTCTAGCATCGCCCCCTTTGGGTGAGACTTTAGTCTTCGCTCCACAGGATGATGCTAAAAGGGCCAGTAGTGTAGGGATTTGTTTGGCTAACTAATGTTGAACCTAGGTCAAGTCACCTCAAGCCAACAAATGGTTACATTTCCAAGACCAAAATCTACATAAGAGATTTGTGATGTTGTATCACTGGAATCCAACTAAGAAAGAAATCGAGGGCTAGTTGAACAAAAGGATCGACGAGTTCGCGACACAAGAAAATAGAAACCGAGAACTGTCAAAAGAATAGAGGTTGGAACGGTACCTATATAAGGAGATCCACAAACTATTTTTCACTTGCTTTCCTATTGAGCTATATGAGTGGATCATGAAGCTAGAAGATAGCCAAGGAAGGTGGAAACTTGACAGTCGTATTGTGTGGATCCTAGAGCTAGTGCGAAGGTTGGAAGCAATGGAGGATAAGATCATGCACACTGTCGATCATTGGCTTGATCGTGTCATAGGAGGATCTGTTACTGAGTTCACGGTCGACACCTCAGTTAGCTATAGTGAGGTAGAGTGACGCTTCTTCAATGGACTGCGAGGTAAGTACGTTGTATTGATACCTATTGCAATAACTAGACTATCCCATGAATTTGGTAGAGAACACAACAAACTGATGCACTTATCTTCATATGAAATTTTAATATCAATAGATGATAATTGACTTACCACAGTATTAAATGCGTTCATATGCTCTATCACTAATTCTCCATCTTTCATCCTCGGGTTATAGAGCTTTTTCCATAGGAATGGTTTATTCACCAGAGACTTAGATTGGTATAAAGTCCCTAACTTGTCCCATAGAGCCTTTGCCATAGCTTCCCCTCATACATTAAACAATACTAAATCTAAGACACACAATCATATTCTTCTCTTTGCCTTATGTTGTGCTATACAACAACCCCCCATTTCATAAAATTTTACTTTAGAAAACTATAATATGAAATGGGCCCTTTTTAGATTAAATTGGTATTAACCCATGACTCCTCTAAAGGTATGGAAACAAACAAAACATTAGAAAACTTTTTTGAGTTGATAAATAATCAATCTTATAATAAAATGAATAATTCTTTATTATTGCGATAAAGCGATCGCAAGATTGCATATCGCAATAACAAAGGATGCATAACCATGACCCATTGATTCTCCCCGATGCGACAAGTGCGAGTAACCATCAGTTATCTGGAAAACAAACAATAAAAGGCCCCTCCCCTTGCTCTGATGCGATATCGCAATCGGCAATCGAGGAATGTGATATGAATATAACGAACTCTCCTCCTTAAAGCTCCCGATGCAAGTCAAGTGATATCGCTATTGGCGGTCGGGGATTCCACAAAAACTTAAATAAGACTGCCCAAGGCTTCCTCCGATCGCCCATTGTGATAAAGCCAAATGCAACTTTCGAAAACGATTGATATGGCTTCGGTATATTTTATTAATTATCATTAAAAGCCTTTTCTCTTCCCGATAGTGATTTTCTTGCGTCCAACCGCCCAAAAATCAAATCCACGCTTAAACGATTATTCGGCAAATAAAGGATATAATGAGCATTTAAATGATTGACAGGTTTAAACGGACAATTAATGGAGCAGTTATGGCTAAATCCCTTTAGAGATTGTATCCGTGGGAGCCTTATGATAAATCTTCCATTATTCAATAATTGACACAAGTCCTCCATACTTGGTTTTCGCCATCTATTCTCTGCATTACGTTCATTTTTCTCTTGTGCATAGCTTTTCTGCAGTAGCAAATTCGGAGCAAATGGGGAAGAAATCTAAGAAATCTGGAACAACTTCAGCTTCTGCGGTAACGGGACAACATGCCACTGATCCGGGACCAAGAAAAAAGGGATTAATCTCAGATACCACATGTCTCTGCCTCCGCAGTACTACTTGGCAGAACATTTACAACCTCGTTGAAGTCGAGGAACCTCAGCAAACATTGGTACAAGCTACAGCAGGCTCGAGCCAGAAGTCTGATGCTACTATAAAATATTTGGCTGATTCCTACCTGCATAGGATAGCGGCTTGAGAGAAAATTCTTCCATATACGGATGTGGTGAGATGGGCAATTGAAGAAATTCCAATTACAAATAGAACATTCTACACTGTTGATGGGAGAATATTCGGTTCATTTCAGCCCAATGATTTGAGACAAATGTACCATTTGCCTGAACCAGAGAAGAAGTATAATAAAGCATTTCTGGGGAGGTTTTGAGATGAGAATGAAACTGAGTCGGAGCCTATACCGGAATGGAGACAGAACCTGGAAAAACACAAACATGAGTCTTCGAGTAAGTACTCCGTCGATTCCTTATGCTCTCCTTATTGTTATGCTGGAGTCATGATGTGTCGAATGTTGGGATTGCATGATTCTTCAAAATTTTCCATAGAGATGGTACCTTTGATGGAAGCAGCATGTAATAGTGAAATCATGGATTGGGGGACTATATTATCGGATAAGTTGGCTACAACTATTCTTGAATTCAGAAACAAATCCCGTGTTACTGATAGGTTCATCCCTCCATTTTACTTTAGTGCCTATATTTTGGACACCCTTTGTTTTAATTCCGAGTTTCCTATGTTAGGGTGGAGATGGACTCCACAGGACCCTATGCCCATTCATATCTACCACCAGAAATTGTGGAAAGATCATTATAAACACCACTTATATCAAGTCTGCAATGGATTCATGCTACCTATTTACTATGCAATTTTTGATAGACCTGCTCCTAAGATCTCCCCTCAGGCAGAGATTGACTTGACAGCCTTAGGAACCTGGTTTGGAGAAGAAAAATTCACTTATGTAAGAATTTTCGGTAGTCAGGCCAGGCCTCATATCCTCCCCTTGTATATACTAGACAAACTATTAGCTCGAGAGATAGCAGATCAGCTTACAACCGCATCAGCTACAAAGACTCTCAGAAATTCAAACAAGCAAGTTTGGCCTCCTTTTCCTCTAAGGTATGGCATCTATACTCTGCATGATTATAAACATGCAGAGAAAGAGGCGGAAAATATTAACATCCTAAGTCTCGCCACTCTGCCTAATAGACGTTTTGATCCGAATAAAGTCATCTATAATGTTCTAGACCAGGACAAACTCACCAAATTTGAACATAAGGAAGATGAGTTTGATGACCTGTTCTCCTCAGCCGAGTCAATATTTCAGGTGCAGCAGCTAGCTAGAATGAGATACCATGATGATGAGTTAGTTGAATTTAATAAACTTAGAGAGCAGAGGTTGCAAACTCTGCCTCTAGATTTGTTAGGCACTGCCCTGATGATACAATCAAGCGAGCCTGAGTAGCCGCTTACCAGCGAACCTCCTGCTACATTTGAAATCTTTGAAGAAGTCCAAAGAAGAGAGCAGTAGGAACTCTAGAGGTTAGAATAGGAAGAGGCAAAGAGGAAAGAACAAGAGGAAACATAAAGGAAAGACAAAGAGGAAGCAGAAAATAAAGAACATGAGAGAATACGGGAGGAGGAACCAAAAAAGCAGCAGGAGCAGAGCAGCAAGGAGGTGAGTGCCGACACTCAAATTGACCCAAGATTGCTCCAGGAATGGCAACAATTTAATTCAATTATAAGCAATCTTGAGAGCTCAATGGATGCTGATACATCCAAAGCGGCCGATACATAGGATACAACATCAAAAGAGGTTCCAAGCAAAGGAACCAGCGGTCTACCCCCAACTACAGTAGTAGAAATAATTCCCAAGGATCCTTCGGATCAAATTATTTTGCAGGTGGAGGATATTCCTCCACTGGATGTTTTCTATAGCCCAAAACACAGGGTTGTAATAAAGCGACAACGGAAAAGGATAAGGATTGATCAACCTTCTCTGTTCCCTGAACAAACAGTAACAGCCAATGTGGTGTGGAAGGAAGAATTCGACCCCTCCGATGACCTGACAAAGTTGTCCCAATATGTTGGTGCCTATTCGGCAGCCACCATGGATAAGGCATCAGAGGTAAGCAATTTGTTGAAAGAAAAGGATCAAGTGATCGCTTCACTACAAACAAAACTATCGGAGGAACAACAGAAGAAAGAAAAACTACAACAACAATTGTCCACGCAGCAACAGTTAAATAACCAGCTCAACAAAGAGTTGCATGAAGAGAAACAGAGGGCCGATTCGGGAGCGATTCAGAGACAGAAAGAACTATCAGAGGCATTATCAAAGTTGAAGGCAATGAATGAACAGATGGAAAAGACAAAATATGAGCAAATTACTCAATTATCAGCTCAGTTCAGAGCAGAGGCAATACAGATTAGTGAGGCATTAATAACACAAATAAGATTGTTGTGTCATGAAATTGCCGAAGTTGAACCTCTGTGCGACATAACAACATCTATAATACACAAATCAGTTGATGCTAGGCAGGATTTAAAGCAAGCCGATGACACTTTAATAGATTTTCTTACTTGGCAGGACTCTAATGAGGGACATGCAGCAAACTTGCCCAAAATTTTAGAATCCCATAAAGAAATTCTATTCATGGAGTGGCAGTCCCAATTAATGAAAGCAGAGAGAGCGGTTTCTAGATGCAAATTATCTACGAACAATTTGATTGACTTGATCAACAATACTCTCTATTTATCTAACATGATTTCTCAATGTACACCAGGTAAATTATTATCAGCCAAGACATTGGAGCAGTCATGTCACCAAGAGCTAGAAAAGGATGGGAGATTGATCTCAGGAATTAAATGTTTAACTTGGGACACCTATTGGTTGTTCCTAGTAAAACCATACAGCTAGAGAGCTGCCCTCAAATGCCTAACGGATGCAATCGGGTGTATCATTCCCGATATACATGATGCCACCTATGCTTCTCAAATCAATTCTCATCTCAGCCGCCCTCAAGAAGTGGAACCAATGCTGGAAATATGCCAACTCAGGACAAAAGGAAAACAACGAGAATGATGAATCATTGCTGCCAATTACCAGATCACTATGGGAGAGATATTCAAGATCGGATTATACCAATTTAGTAGCATTTTAATTTTGTAGTTTGTTAGCTTAGTTTAGTATTTATAGACCCTTTCATGTATTTAGAAAGGGTCGTAAGTTTTTGTATAT
>APFE030341105.1:18022-37921 GCA_000404065.3 Pinus taeda
TCATGCATGTATCAGTAATATAAAAAGAGAAGTGTAATATTGTTTTATCAATTACTTCGTTCAACTATTTGAACGAAGAAATTATCATTTAAATGAATGTCTTTGTTTATTGAATAGTGTCATCTATATGCCTATCAGCGAACACAGATCACTAAACGTTGCACTTAAGAATAGAAGCTTCTCGGGATAAAATAGTCATTTACGTTTTCTCTCATAGAATAAGTCTTCCATTTATTATCACTTATTAGAAAACCAATCATTCATCCACCCCCTTTTTATTCATTACTGGGAAACTAGTCCCATTATATCCAGTCGGATCCACCATCCCAAACGGAAAAGGAGCTGTATTAAGGTCCGGACCGGGTGGTTATCCCTCGATGTTGATGTAACGATTTTCGAGGCATCAACACCTTCTGATATAGCTTCTTCCATTCTTCATCGAACACTCCCATTGGTTTAGTACCTAGATCTACCACAATCCACTGATATTTATCCACCAACAAATCCTCCATCTTGAGTTTCCTTAACTCAAAACTCTTACCATTAAATTTCTCGCTCTCTATCTTTCCACTTCTCGCCATATTCTTTCACCACCCGAATGTTTCTCATAGATCTCCCACTAAACAGGGTCTACCACAAGCCCGAGTGAAACCCCTTAGCAACAAAGGCATCCCCTTGAAGCCAAAACAACTCTAATACCAAATGTGTGTTTCAACCATGTACAAAAATTACTTGCATATGAATTCTAAAACACAAAAAATAAACAATGCGAGAGCATAACACATAAAACACATATACACAAAGATTATCCCCTGGATCCCAAAATCAGACTACCAGCTTGATTTTTCATTATGTTCCTTTCAATGTTACAGTACATATTTATAGATGCCGAAGCATCCAATACCATGGACTAAAAACCATCACGTACAAAACCATGGACCGAAAACCATTGCATCCAAGTCCATTGCATGCAATTGGCGCAATGAAGCGGGGCTTTGCTTCCCTTCTAACCCCCCAGTTAACTATGTGAGCTAGTCATGGAAATAATATAACACAACCCAATAGGTAGAGGCTCTGCAGCTGACCACACAAAGGCCTAGGGTAGAAGTCTGCAGCTGAGTGTGTAGACCCCTATAGTTGTGTGCACAGGGTGGACAGAGTTGTAAACACTTGGAAGATATTAATAAAGAAATATATTATGAAATTCCTATGTCTTTGTTCTGTTCTTGCATCTTGCTATGTTATGTATGAATTTCCTTTATTATGCTAATGTGATGCATGATTGAATGCAATTACACTGAATAATTGAAAACAATTACGATTATCTATTTACGTGGTGATAACTATAATTATTGGATAAGATAAGCAAGTCACCTAGAGTAATTTGGGAATTTGCATGGCACACTACCATAGTGGCACGAAAGTACCTGAGTAGCAAGCTAGGGTTGTGCAAAGTTCAATCATACCCTTTTGCAGAAGTGTTAAAGGATGGAATAAAGGGCTCATCTTGTAAGCCCTAGAGAAAAATGACTTGCGCGAAGGCAGGAATAGAGGGAATCAAACGACATAACAACCATCTCAGGCTGCAGAAACTTGGTTCTAGCATCTCCTCATACTGCTTTGGGTGAGACTTCGGTCTGTGCTCCACTGGCTGATGAGAAAGGGCTAGTAGTGCAAGGATTTGTTTGGCTAATTAATGTTGAAACTCAGTTAGGCCCCCTCAAGCGAATAGCCACCGAAACATTCATGCATCGTGTCTTTTATAAAGACTCTAGTGTGACCATGCTGGAGCCAAGACAATGGATAAAAGGGGTGGACATGGCAAGATTGGTGAACCTACTACGGGTGCCACAATACAACCATGCACCCATAAGTTTGATAGTGATCAAGCAACTGTTATGCTTTGTTCACGATGGCTGCATGTCGTATAGGACCACTTTGCTTTCACGTTCAGGCTTGAATCTGGCCATGGCATTTGGTAGAAAGATGGGTGAGTGTGACCTCACCAAGCGAATGAAGGACAAATTCAATCTTGCAAAGAAGTCACACGGCTACTCCATCTCTAGCATAACCGAACCTGTAGTTAAAGTAGCTGCCCAGATATTGGTGGGAAAAATCATGAGGAAGTGTTGTGCTGATGAAGTGATGACACCAGTTGTATATTTAGTGGCCCATTGCATGAAGGGTGTACAATTTAACTAGGCACACTACCTCTGCAGTGAGTTCCTCGTGAACTATAGAGAAGCGTAAGACCAAAGAAATATCTTCCACTATGCATGGCTAATGTTGTCGATTGTACTGGTTGCATGGGACTTACCAGAGTATTGGGTGCAGGATCCCCCAATGGAAGTTTTGGGGCTAAAATACCATATTTTGGTCATACTTTTGTAATCCAAATGTAAAGACTCCACATTTTGTGGTCGCAGAACGCATAGATGTTAAAGAGTCATAGAGTTGTCCACCATTATTTTGGGAATGTAATATTTGTTGTAGAAGATCTACCCATGGTCCACGGACCATGGGATTGTATAAATGGAGATAAGCTCTAAGTAGTTAAAGGAATAAGATTAATGAAGCAAGATATGATGTATGAGAGATAGCTCTGAAGTAGAAGTCTAAGTTTTGGGTCATAGCATAGGTAGAGGCTCCGTAGCTCAGTGCGTAGAGGCCTAGAACTCTGCAACTAAGTGCATGGACCGGGCCGAGTCTGTAATTGTTCGAAATTATCAATAAAGAGAGGTATTCTACAATTCCTGCATCTTTATTTCCTTTTTATGCATCTAGTTATATTGGATATGAATTTCACTTATAATTCTTATATGATGCGTGAATATATTTTATAATTATGTTGGATAAGTGACCGTAAGTAAGAACATTTGTTTGCGTGAAGCTAACCAACATATGTTAATAAGATAAGAAAGACACTTATCCTAGTTAGGAAATATCACAGTTCGATGCCCTATCAACGTGAAATTATATCAGCCCCAGGATAGGGTTGTGCATAAGCCGATTGTACCCTTTCACGAAGGTACTGAAGGGTGGAACAAGAGGGTTAAGCAACCTGTGTGAAGGTAGGTCTAGCTAGAATAAACTGACATCACAACCATCTCAAGGGTGAGGAAACATAGTTCTAGCATCCCCCCCTTTGGGTGAGACTTTAGTCTTCGCTCCACGGGATGATGCTGAAAGGGCCAGTAGTGTAGGGATTTCTTTGGCTAACTAATGTTGAACCTGGGTCAGGTCACCTCAAGCCAACAAATGGTTACATTTCCAAGACTGAAGTCTACATAAGAGATTTGTGATGTTGTATCACTGGAATCCAACTAAGAAAGAAATCGATGGCTAGTTGGACAAAAGGATTGACGAGTTCGCGACACAAGAAAATAGAAACCCGCGAATGTCAAAATAACAGAGGTTGGACCGTTACCTATATAAGGAGATCAACAAAATATTTTTCACCTACTTTCCTATTGAGCTATATGAGTGGATCATGAAGCTAGAAGATAGCCAAGGAATGTGGGAACTTGATAGTCCTATCGTTTGGACCCCCAGAGCTAGTGTGAAGGTTGGAAGCATCGAAGGATAAGATCATGCACGTTGTCGATCATTGGCTTGATCGTGTCATAGGAGGATTTGTTACTGAGTTCACGGTCGACACCTCAGTTAGCTATAGTGAGGTAGAGTGATGCTTCTTCAATGGACTGCGAGGTAAGTACATTAAATCTCTGAATACTTGGATTAAAATGTTGTTGTGTGAAAAATGGGTTATGCAACTACCTTGATTTTTGGGACTACGCGAAGCAGAAAAGTTACAAAAAAATGAAATAAGGGTCCAGAGTATAGCCCCTTGATTTCACCTCTGTAAAGGGATGAAAAAGGGATAGTGAAGGTCTCTACACAAAGTGTTATTCAGTTTATAAAACAAGGATTCCCGTGAATACCACCTCCACCCACAACACCTCCATCTTCTCCACCATCACCTCCAACTTCACCCGTACCACCTCCACCTCCAGCGCGATTCAGTATGGTAAACACAGTAAAGTTGCCTTTGTTCAAAGGCTTGGGAAATGAGGACCTGGACCATTTTTGGTTCATTACAAGGGAAGTATGGGAAGCTCAAGGTGTTACAGATGATCATATAAAGAAGGCGACATTGTTTAGTGCTCTACAAGATCACGCGCTAACCTGGTACATTAAGTACTCCGGATAACCAGAATGTTGTAGTAGCAGACATCTAAGCAACACTAAATAGGGAATTCAAAAGGCTTAAGTTTGAGTTGCAGTCGATTATGCAATTCAAAGAGATCACGATGCGACTAAGTGAGACACCGTGGGAATTGGATCAAATATTGAAATGTCAAATCCGCAAAGCCAATATTAATTTGACAAATGGAAAACATCACGAGTGGTTTATGGCTTCACTACTACCCCACTTAAGGAGCGCACTGTCGTAGCAAATGTTAAAAACTCAGGGAGAGGCCTTGGAGATTGCCATGAGACTACATGACACTTCGATGTAAGATCCTAATGTAGGAGTTTAGTAGATCCACATGCAGTTGCAAAATTTGTGCCTTGAGATGCAGAGTTTGAAGTCAGGGTCATGACAAAGATCATTACCTAGTTTTGCAAATTATCTTGCAGGAGCAAGATCGATGCCTTTAAGGTCAGAAGCTCAAGCAGGACCTAGTGCAGCACCTGCTTTATGGTGTGCTATCTCCCAAGTAGCTGGAAACCATGCCATGGATAATTATCTCTTGCTATAGAAGTATGTGCAAGCACTGTAACAGTTGTTCTGCATCTTTTATAGGATGGTAAGACATGATGAGCATACTTGCAAGAGCTATGAATGATGATGGATAGAACTCCTACCTACAGGGTTCAGGCTAAAACGTGGCCCCTTGAACAAAATTTAGGGATTGTGTGTGTTAGTGTCAGTATCTTCATCCCTCCATCAGTGATCAAATTTCTCTTTTTTTCATGCATATTAGGTGTCCCATCCGATCAGTTGCATTCCATTAGGTCATGGATCAATTGATGGTAGTGGTTCATTGTCAATTTCCCTCATGGCCTTTACCTGCTGGCCTGTTTTCACATGTTTATGTCATTTACTGTCATTTTGTTTCATTCCATTTACCAAAATAAGTTTTAGGGTTTTTAGTCTCACTAGGTCTAGGGCTTGCCACCATGGTAATCCAAAACTCAATAAAAGGTTAGCAGGGACATGAGGAGGTTTTTATAAGTTCATAAGATCATAAATTCACTGATGATATTCTCAATAAATGGTTTTTACCTCAAAACTTTGCTTTGAGGTGAAAACGGAGGTTTTTATTTCTATGTACAAATTTTATGTAATTTAAAGTGTTTTCCATATGTAATAAGTTCCAGCGGCTGCCCTTGGTCACCTTGCCAACTCCAGCCACTGCAAGAAATGAAAGGATCAATGCATTAATTCATCAACTAATCAAGAAAATTCAGTTCAAATGAAAAATAGAGTTTATGAGAAAAAGTGACTTTGAAATTATAAAAGTGGGTTTGAAATAAAGAAAAATCAAAAGGCATCCATATATAAAGTGCAAACATGTTAGTTATCTATTTCATTGTGCAAGAAATCATCCTTGAGGAACTAAAATCGTGATTTGGAGGCAAATTGAGCAAAAGGAGGTGAAAACCCTGTTTTCCTAGCAAATCTTCCTGGCGCTGCACATCAGACTGGCGTTGTGCATCAACGGGTTTTTGCCAGTCTAAATTTACAAGGGCACTGTGCATCAGGAGGGCATTGCGCATTAGTCTAGAAGTTGCCAAAACATTCCAAATCACTCAATAACCCTAAAAAAATGTGGCATTTCTCTTCTATAAGTAAGTCCTCATAGCATTTGAGTTGAATTTGAACTTCTACATGTTTTCTTCATGATTTTTGCATTTTGAAAATCAAACATTAGCTTCTCTTCACCATTTTCCATTTCATTGTACCACTTTCACTCCATAACTAAAACCAAACATCATTTTCCCATTTTCTATCTTACATTTCCCTAAATCAATCCATTAATCCCCTTTTCCATATCCCACTCCCCTAAGGCAACTCATTCCCTTCATCAAACCCTAAATCCCTCACAAAACCCTAGTTTCCCAAAACCTATCCCTTCATTCCCCAACTCCATTTCCCATTATTAAAATCTCTTCATACTCATCTCCCTTGTCCTCCCTCATTACCATTTTCCACCATATTATCATCACATCACTTCCCTAAGACAAGCGCTAAGCACCATGACAGGAAGTAGTGAATCAAATTATTAAGAACAAACAGTAAGTGATAGCTCAAGGGAAAGAAATGTACAGCCTAGGAGACCTCATAAGGGTGGAAAAATTATCAGAGAGGAACCTATTAGCATGACTGAACTCCTTGCTTGCCCCTTTGCTACTGCTTGTTTCAGATACCAATCTTACTTTGAGTTTTGTGAGATGGTTGAGAGGGTTAAATACCATCATGAGTTGGCAAGGCAATTTGTCATAAACATGGAAAATAATGTGGTGCACCTTGCTGGAATCAATTTCACTCTTTCACTAGCAATTATTGTAGAAGCAACTAGAATGCCAGATGTAGGGGAAAAGTGGAACAAAAGGAAAAATATCAGCCAGTAGCATTATGATCCATATATTAAGGCCTAATATCATGGTAAACTGAGTAGGTTGTTTCCTTTCAAGTTATTGGAGGACCAGTATGTTCCACTTATGAAACTTATCATCAAGTACTTCACATGTGATGGTAGATTCTCTAGACTCTATGCCTACCAAATCAAATTACTTATGCACTTCATCAGGGTCAAAATGATGAGTATTCCATATTTCATATGCAAAAACATAGAGAGGATGACTGTGATTGCAAAAAGGAAACCATACCCACAACAACTCAATGGTATTTATCACTTTGCTTTCATCAAAATTATTGTTGTGCATCAGCTCACTCAGTTGTGAGTGTCACAGGAAACTTTCATTGCCCATGAAATCTTCAAGGGGCCTCAAATTTTTGTAGATCCTTAAGAGGAAGGTGAACCTTCCGGGCAACAAAAAGGGCCTGAAAGCGAAAATAAAGAGGCTCACATTCCTATGTTTATAGCTTATGAGAAAGGCACCAGGAGACTTTTTACAGCTGCCAAACGAGTATTATGTCTGCCAGGGGTGGAAGGGGTCTCGTTTTCTTCATTGGATCCAAGGAAAATTCTATCTTCACCTGGGGTGAAAGGGGCTTTGCCTTCTTCTTCAGCTAAACAGGTACATGAAAAAGACAAAGGAAAGAAACAAGTGCATGATTAAGGCCCTACTGAAGGGCAAGACAGGGATTTTGTTTTGGTTGAGGAAGAGGACACTGATTTGGGCTCTCAAAGCTCAAGACTCAAGGATATGATCATCAAAGAGAAAGAGGCTGAAATTCAAGCCTTATCACGTGACCTTGGGAGGGACAGATGGATAATTAACTTTCTTGAGCAAGAGAATAAGCAACTGGAGGACAAACAAGAAATTATGGAGCTGCAAACAATTAGGGAAAACCAGCGAGTGGAAAAAAGGAGAAAAATCAAGATGACTTCACTTGAGCAAGAATTTGAGGCTGACCTAGAATCTTGGTTGGAAAGAGTGAATATTCACCTTGAGAAGATGATTGATAACGCTAAAAAGGAGAATAAAATGATGTGCCACATGGCTTATCATTACTTAGCTCGAAATAAAATATGCAAGACAAGGATAAATAACCAAAAAGCTAAGTTAAAGAGAGCCTTAAAAGCCAAAAAGGAGTAACATAAACTTAAATTTTTGGCTGAAGCTTCCTTGGCTCAACAAAGAAATTAGTAAGCTTGCCACTTGCCAGATTTGAAGTAATTTTGAGAAAATTTTGTCATTTCATAATTTTTAAATGCAAAACATAGGAATGTTCAGCTAATGCGTAGCACCATCAGCGTTGTGCATTGAGTTGGCTAAGAAGTTTGTAAAATGGCTTACATTTTTGGATTCCCCATGGAAAAATAATAAAACCCAGAAAGTTTCATGAAATTTGGAGGAGATCTAGGTTACCTAAAGGGAAAAAAACACCTAAAAATTTCCCTCTCTGCCACTTTTTGGACCCATAGGAACCAGTCTTGGGAGAAATGATTTTTGAAGAGGAAGATGGACTCCAAATCCAAAAATTCTAGTTGTTCTAGAAAGCAGATAGGTAGATATTTCTAACAAGCTATCGTGGGCCTGATTTGGTGAAGTGGAAGGCCTTCAAACTTAGCGTTGAAGTGGCACTGCACATCAGGCTCACGACATTACGCATCAAACAAAAGTTTGCCAATTTTGCCTAAAAACTCAAACTTTCGCCTAGTTTGTTGTCAGTTTGACTTTTTCTTCTCTTTTTGGTAAATTGATGATATAATATGATGTAATATGATGTACTATTATGTAAAAATGATGAAAAATGACTTAAGGAGGTAGATACATTAGTTAGATTTGGTTTGAGGATGAATGGATCAGTTTCCATAGTTTTAGAGGCAAGCTGTTCCATTGCCTATTTTTTAGATCCTAGTTTAGATCTTGTTGAAACAACTCCTTGAATCATGGATTCGACCCCTGATGGATATCATAGTTGGTTTGATGCCTATATCTTGTACTTTCTTAGTCATTTGTCAAGGATGGACTCTTGTGGATGCATTGAGCTACTTTGTAAACCACTTCTACAGTTTGGCACGGAAATGAACTAGGGTTTTGCAACATTTTGTGGGATTCTTGTGGTAATGTGAATTAGCATTGTTTTCTCCTCTATTATTTAGTTTATCTTATGTGCATATGTGCCATCATCTATATTTTTCTGCATAACTAAATGAATCAAGATTAAAGGGTGGAATCCATTGATGTTCAGTGCTCTGCCTTGGGGTTTTCTTTAGTTTTAAATATTTTCTACTGTTTGAAGAGGACTCATGAAAGTTTCATGCCCTCTCTAGCTCCTCACCAGTCTTTAGACTCACCATCACATTCATTTCAAAGTGATAAAACACTTGCCTACCTCGCCCCACAGAAACCTCTGCAAATCTGAGTTGATATCCCGGACTCAAAGTCGCCTTCCTCATCTGATCTAGCAACCAACCATTAAAATCAATCAAATTCCTCTGAGCATATCCTAGCCTAAAATTAGTATTCATATCAGTCATCTCAAGTCTTACTTTCCATATTTTCTTTGAGATTAACAAGGAGAGAGCCCTCTCCTGACCTGGTAGGGCTAGCTTCCAGGTTAAGCGTGGTTTTATGTTACCTTAGACTTGCCTTTATCAGCCTGAGGTAGATTTAGGCTATAACATAGTGGATACCATACTGGAGAATGAACTAAAAATTATTACCCAGTACTTTTACAACAATTCTAGAATTTTGGATGATAAGTTTAGAATTTAGTATGCTGACAAGATTGTAATGTCCATTTGACTTTTGGGAACAATTCAACACACTAGCTTCTAGATGATACACCAGGGTGAATCCTGATCTTGATCATCCTCTCGTGTATGAAAACCCAAATCTAATTCCAAGAATTATCCGGTAAGAAATTTTTGTGATACCGGTTTTCAAATCTCATTCATGCCCAGTTTTATTTCAATATCTCAAATATCTCCCATTTGATGAACATTTTGATCTATCTTTGTTTGAAACTAAATCTGAAATTGCAGTTGGTGATACTATTCTAAATCCGGAATTTGTCCAGTATCTTGAAACTGAAAGAGCAAATAGATCAATTGATGCTTACATCCTGAATTCACTTCAAAACTCAATTATGGCTACCAATATTCTTGAGCTCTTAGAATTTGCTTCTACTACTCTAGGTTCATCTTATATTTTGTCTAGTTCTTAAGTTTCTACTAAACCTCCTTTTATCCCCACTCTTCCCATGTAGCCCACCATATGTGATCAGAGATGTGTTGTCTCTTCTCCCCCTTCAACCCCTTCAACACCTAAAACATCTATCATTTCTTCACTTCCTTCAACACCTCATACACCCATCACATTGAATGCCATTGTTGTTACAAATCCTCCATCTTCTCCAAGGCTAGTTTCAAATCCACCTCGAGCAATGGCTGCCAAATCTACACCTCTCATTTTGCCACAGAACTTGGATGCTATGCCTGCTAATTACCAAAGTAAAATTCCATTATTTGATGCTAGCCAAGCTATCACAACAGGACAACATGTTGATAGGATGAGTGACTTCTTTGATCTTCATGAGATAAATAAAGAGAGTGTGACTATGAGATTATTTGTGCAAAGTTTTGGAGGCAAAGTGCGAAAGTGGTTCAGAGCAATACCTGCGGGAACTATCAATACATTAATGGTTCTTCATAAACAATTTCTAGATCGTTGGGAGGTAAAGAAAAATCCACTCCAAATTCTTTCCAAGTATGAAAACATAAAGAGGAATGTTGGTGAAAGTGTCCAAGATTACTGTGTAAGATTCAATACTATTTATAATGCTATTCCAGCTGATATCAATCCATCGATGGGGTTGGTTTTGATAAAATTTCCCGATGGATATGATCCTAACATGGCATCTCAACTGAGAGAACGAGACCTTGCTACATTGGAGGATATGCAGAAAATTACAGTGATTGTGGAGGCAAATCTGCGAGCTAAGAGAGCTAGGACAATGACCAAGAAGAAAGTGACCATAAAGGAAGAAGCTTCTTCCTTAGATCATTTGCTTCGTATAATTGAAATGATGTTTGATAGATTAACCATTGCAGATAAGTCCGAGACACAGATCAGAAATCCAAATTTCCGTGGTCAGTAGCAGTCACAGTTTAGGATTAAACAGCGAGAGCAAAGAGCATAAGACCAAACAACATAGTAGCAAGTCAAAACACCATTACAAAAAAACTATATGCATGGCTCGAAATCAGATGATGAGAATCCAATAGAAGACGAGAATCACTTTTTGACACCAGATGGTTTGCCAATTAATATCATGGAGGATGAGGAATATTCAGAAAGCTCGGTTGTACAGAAAGATGAGGATTTTATACTAGAAAATGAAATAGTCCTAGAAGAAGAATCAGATGAATACCAGAGGGGATATATGAATGCACTCACAGTGCAACAATGACAGTATTCACTCAGGAGCAGAGATATGCCAAATAATCCAATTCAAAAGCGGAAGGAAGTAGCACCACCAAAGAATGATTCTCCAAATGTTTAGAAGAAAGGAAAGGAGCCAGTAGATCCTACTTCCAACAAAGTACAATCAGCAAATGAGAAGTCAAATCATCCATGTGCACAAAAGGAAAAGTTTGAAAAGAAGGATTCTCCGGTCAAAGAGGTAGAGAAAACTACAGCCTTTAGCTTAGAGAATGAGATTGCTAAGTTAAAAGTGTCAATACCTTTGACTGAATTAATGAAGAATAGAAGTTATAAGAGTCAAATGTCAAAGATTTTATATGTAGATCCCCTGTCTGATATGGTTAATGTGGAAGATGACCAACCCGAGCTTATTTTTGGTTTGGCATTAAAAGGCCAATCTGAGGATAGTGATGTGGCCTCATTTTACATCAGCCTTAGATTGCATGATTATGTCTTTCACAACACCATGTTTGATTCAGGAGCATCTCACAACCTGATGCCAAAGGCAATTATGGAAAAACTGGGTTTGGACATCACTCGCAAGTATCATGATCTTTATTCCTTTGATTTAGGTAGGGTCAGATGTATTGGTCTCATTAAGGATTTGGTTGTGACTTTAGATCAGATTCCAGCAAAGAATGTTCTCATGGATGTAGTTGTGGCCGACATTCACCCTCAATTTGGCATGCTTTTATCTAGCTCATGGGGTGCAAAACTCAAAGGGACATTGCAGTTAGATTTTTCCTATGCCACTATTCCCATGTTTGGTCAGTTGAGAAAATTATATAGAGAGAAAAAGATGAATTATATGATCACGAGCAAGGAGAAACCATTAAATCATCCAATTAATTATGTACATATAGATCTAAAATCTTTTATTCCTTATTCTGGTTGTGGTTTTAATGATGTAAATAGTCAACTAGTTGAAGTCAAAGATATTCCAGAGATAACAGAAAATTTCAGGGCAGTACTTGATCAAGAGAGGAAAAGGCTTGAAAGTACCACTGAAAAGTCAACATTCTGCCAGTAGTAGAAAATTGATGGACAACATCCAAAGGTAGAAGAGCAGGCAGAATTCCAGCACTTGGAGGAAGAAGCTGGTTTGTGCAGTATGGATTTTGATGGAGCAGTAGGTAAGGATGGTGCAGGAATTGGTATTTAGATATGCAACCCTATTTTCCTACCAAATAAAGTCCCGAGTAATGTAAGAGTTTGTTCATATAACTTGTCTTTTAATTGTTTGAATAACAAAGCTGAATGTGAGGCGCTGATTGCAGGCTTGAAAATCCTCAAAAAGTTGAATGCAAAGAGAATTTCAGTTTATGGCGACTCCGAATTAGTAATAAAGCAAGTCAAGGGTGAATACCAAGCCAAACATCCTCGAATGCGGGCTTACCATAATGCAGTTGTAGATATTTTGAGGTTGTTTCTAGATCATACTTTGACATGTGTCCCTCGTACACAAAATTTTATTGCAGATTCCCTTGCTACAACTGCAAGTAACTTAAGGATCCCAATGAATTAAAAAAATAATTTTGAAATTCATGTGAACCATCGCCCAAATGTCCCTGATAATATAAGATATTGGCAAGTGTTTCATGATGATAAAGACATTGAAACTTTTCTGCAAAATGAAGGCAACTATAAAGACACATCTATAGATGGTGAGCAATATGATGGTGAACCAGAACTAGAGGTAAACTAGATGGAAGTCTTACAACTGAAGGACAATGTCATCCCTAAAGGCCTTATACCTTTAGAGGAATTATTTCATCAAGATGATGTAGCCTGAAAATCAAGCTTAGTTCCGACCGAGAAGGGAGTTGAAGATGTGAATATCGGAACAATAGAAAATCCAAAGATGGTGAAGTCATCGAAGGAATTACCTCCTCAGGTTAAAGCTAAATACATTAGTTTACTATCTTCATTTTCTGATGTATTTGCATGGGACTATACAGATTTGAAGGAGTACAACAAAAGTATAATTCAACATATCATTCTAATTAAGCCAAATTAAAAGCCATTTCGTCAAAAGTTGAGAAGGATAAACCCGAAGTTGCTGCCATCAATAGAGAAAGAGGTGAACCAATTGTACAAGGCTAGTATAATCATTCTGATAAGATTTTTAGATTGGATCTCCAATTTGGTACCCATGCGGAAGAAGACAGGTGAGATTAGATTGTGCATAGATTTCAGAAATTTGAATAAGGTCTCATTGAAAGATAATTACCTGTTACCAAAAACGGACCACATACTCCGAAGAGTAGTTGGGGCATCTTGTATGTTGCTGCTCGATGGGTATTCTGGCTATAATCAAATTTTGGTTCATGAAGATGACAAGGAAAAAACAGCATTCACCACTCCATGGGGAACATTCCACTATGCCAAGATGTAGTTCGGTTTAAAGAATGCTAGAGCAACATTCTAGCGGGCCATGGACATTGCCTTCCCAAATGAAAAATATGTATTTTTAGTGGTGCATCTTGATGATTTGAATATCTTCTCAAATTCAGATGAAGAGCATCTTTACCATTTGAAAATTGTTTTTCAGCGTTGCAGAAAATATGGAATATCACTTAATCCCAAAAAGAGCTTGTTTGCCATGGAGGAGGGAAAGCTTCTCGATCACATAATATCAAAAGAAGGCATCCACATTGATCCTGCTTGAGTGGAAGATATTCAGAAAATTGATTTTCCTCGTAGTAAGAAAGAGATTCAAGCATTTAACAGTAAGATGAACTTCTTACGTCGTTTTGTGCCAAATCTAGCTGAACACTTGAGGGAAATTACAAATATGTTGAAGAAAGATAGTGTGGTCAAGTAGATTGAAAAAGCCATGAAGTCTTTCAACCTAGTAAAGTTAGCTCTTTCTTCATCGTCGATTTTAATCAGCCCAGATTATTCATAGAATTTCATATTATTTTCATTCGCTTCTGAACATATTATGGCAACAGTTCTAATGTAGAAAAGAGATTAGCTTGAAAAGCTAATTTCCCTTTTCAGCAGGACAATAAGAGATGCAACCTTAAAATATAACATTATTGAGAAGCAAGCTCTTGTCTTGGTGAAAGCTTTGAAATATTTCCAGGTATATATTTTGCACTCTCATATTCTTTCTTATGTCCCTAATGCAACAGTCAAAGATGTTTTGGTACAAACAGATCCGGAAGGAAAATAGATCGCAACATTCCTAGAATATGACTTGGAGATAAAGCCCACAAAGCTAATCAAGGGGTAGGGTCTAGCAAAGTTGATGGCAGTGTCTAATTTACATGCATTGGACATAAGCCTGATTGCAGCCATGTTTGAAGAATATGAAAGTCAATATAGTTGTTTCCTGGTCATGAATTATAGCCATTGGAGGTCTGCTCTATCTATTTAAAATGCATAGCTTGATCTGTTTCTTCAACTTGTCTTGACGATGAACCACACTAGTTGGTTCAAAACACGTTGACAAATGAAATATCATGTGATTTACACCAAAAAATCTCGCATAAACTTGATATGGATCACAAAAGCCTCAATTCAACAAGAAGAAGATAGTTCACTTGTTTAGGTATCTGAAATTTTTCTCCATTCTCCTTGGTATTCAGATATTGTATATGTGCTTCAGCACCTTTCACTACAACGAGGGATGGATAAAAATAAAGGGAGAACTCTGAAACTAAAGGCTGCTAGATTTTGTATTTTGAATAATGCACTTTATTGGAAAGATCCCAGAGGCATTTTGTTGAATTTTTTGGTCGAATAGGAAGAAAAACAGGTCATGAATGATTTTCATAAGGGAGACTATGGAGGTCACTTATTTTGGAAGACAACGGCTAAAACATTTTTGAGAGTAGGGTACTATTGGCCAACCCTCTTTGCTGACATTTATAAAACTGTCACAAGCTATATGAATGCTTGATTTTTCAGGGAATGAGAAAGTTTCAACCTCTACCTCTCAAGCCAATCGAAGTTAGCGCTTCGTTTCAATAATGGGGCCTAGATTTTATTGGAGAGAATCATCCCACATCTTCAGCTCAGCACAAGTGGATATTAATAGTGATAGAATATTTCACAAAGTGGATTGAGGCAATCCCCACTCGGCAGGCTATAGACTCGGTAATAATTCAGTTTCTTGAAAATAATATTTTGTCACCTTTTGGCTATCCTAAGAAGTTGATTACAGATAATGCAGCAGCTTTCAAGCCCAAAAAAATTATTGACTTTTGTAGCAAATACAAAATTACCTCAGGACATTCTACTGCATAATATCCACAAGGTAACGGATTGGGTAAATCCTCAAACAAATCATTGGTCAACATCATTAAAAAGCTGTTGGAAACCAATAAGAAGAGTTGGCATGAAAAATTGGTTAATGCACTATGGGGGGATCAAGTAAGTCAAAAGAAGTCAATCAGCATGTCTCCGTTCAAGATTGTATATGGTATTGATACTGTGTTCCCAACATCTCTTGCAGTCCCGGTTGTTAAACTTCTGCAGGAAGCTGGCAGCGAGGAAGATCATTTTTAGCGGAGAATAAGCCAAATGATCCATTTACAGTAGAGAAGAGAGGAAGTTTTTCAGAATACCTTCAGGTTGCAAGAGAGAATTAAGAAGATTTATGATTGGAAGGCAAAGGCGGATAAATTTTAGATTAAAAACATAGTGCTAAAGTGGGATTCTAGAAACAAGGATAAAGGCAAGCGCGACAAGTTCGAGAACCTGTGGAAGGGACCATATAGAATTGTTGCATATCGAGTTCAAAATGCTTTTCTACTCAAAGAAATGAATGGGGAAGATTGTCCAGGAGGGTCGGTCAATGGTCGGTTTCTGAAATGGTATTATCTTTGAGAAGTTTTATGTTGTCACATTGTGTCATTGTACATACCATTTTATTTCTTTCATTGCAAAGTTTGTACTCTCATCATTAATTCAGTTTGGGGCTCGAAGTGAATGCCATAAAACTGAATGTTTAGCTACAGCCTTTGGTTATTTAGCGTCAGTTATTTGAGTCACAGTTGAGTCAATTTTGAGTAAAGATGTTTCTTTTAGTCTTATGAAGTTATTGACTCCATATTGCCTAATGGATGAAGGCACTTATCTGCTTTTCTAGAGACCTATGGTTCTTGGCACCTCCCAGGAGCTACCATTCCCATTGGAGCCAATGTTAGTGTCGTTATCTTCATCCCTCCATCAGTGATCAAATTTCTCTTTTTTGCATGCATATTAGGTGTCCCATCTGATTAGCTGCATTCCATTAGGTCATGGATCAACTGATGGTAGTGGTTCATTGTCAATTTCCCTCGTGGCCTTTACCTGTTGGCCTGTTTTCACATGTTTAGGTCATTTACTGTCATTTTGTTTCATTCCATTTACCAAAATCAGTTTTAGGGTTTTTAGTATCACTAGGTCTAGGGTTTGCTGCCATGGTCATCCAAAAATCAATAAAAGGTCAGTAGGCACATGAGGAGGTTTTATAAGTTCATAAGATCATAAATTCACTGATGATATGCTCAATAAATGGTTTTTACCTCAAAACTTTGTTTTGAGGTGAAAACAGAGTTTTTTATTTTTTATGTACAAATTTTATGTAATTTAAAGTGTTTTCCATATGTAATAAGTTTTTGCTGCTACCCTTGGTCACCTTTCCAACTCCATCCACTGCAAGAAACAAAAGCATCAATGCATTAGTTCATCAACTGATCAAGAAAAGTCAATTCAAATGAAAAAAAAAGTTTATGAGAAAAAGTGACTTTGACATTATAAAAGTGGGTTTGAAATAAAGAAAGATCAAAAGGCATCCATATATAAAGTGCAAACATGTTAGTTATCTCTTTCATTGTGCAAGACATCATCCTTGAGGAGCTAAAATCGCGATTTGGAGGCAAATTGAGAAAAGGGAGGTGAAAACCCTGTTTTCCTAGCAAATCTTCCCAGCATTGCGCATCAGAGGCAGTGTGTTGTGCATCAGATTGACGTTGTGCATCAGTGGGTTTCTCCCAGTGTAAATTTACAAGGGCATTGCACATTAGGAGAGCGCTGCGCATTGGGCCCAGTGTGCTGCGCATCAGTCCAGAAGTTGCCAAAACATTCCAAATCACTCAATAACCCTAAAAAAATGCTACATTTCTCTTCTACAAGTAATTCATCATTGCATTTGAGCTAAATTTGAGCTTCTACATGTTTTTTTCATGATTTTTACATTTTGAAAATCAAACCCTAGATTGTCTTCACCATTTTCCATTTCATTGTACCACTTTCACTCCATAACCAAAACCAAACATCATTTTCCCCTTTTCTATCTTACATTGCCCTAAATCAATGCATTTATCCCATTTTCCACATCCCACTCCCCTAAGAAAACTCATTCCCTTCATCAAACCCTAAATCCCTCACAAAACCCTAGTTTCCCAAAACCTGTCCCTTCATTCCCCAACTCCATTTCCCATTCGTAAAATGACTTCATACGCATCTCCCTTGTCCTCCCTCATTACCTGTCCCTTCATTACCAAAATCCATTTCCCATTAGTAAAATCTCTTCATACTCATCTCCCTTTTCCTCCCTCATTACCATTTTCCACCATATTATCATCACATCACTTCCCTAAGACAAGCACCAAGCACCATGACAAGAAGTAGTGAATCAAATTATGAAGAAGAAACACTAAGTGATAGATCAAGAGAAAGAAATGTACAGCCTAGGAGACCTCATAAGGGTGGAAAAATTATCAGAGAGGAACCCATTAGCATCACCGAACTCCTTGCTTGCCCCCTTGCTACCACTTGTTTCAGATACCAGTCTTGCTTTGAGTTTCGTGAGATGGTTGAGAGGGTTAAGTACCATCATGAGTTGGCAAGGAAATTTTTCATAAACATGGAAAATAATGTGGTGCACCTTGCTGGGATCAATTTCATTCTTTCACCAGCTATTATTGCAAAAGCCACTAGAATGCTAGATGTAGGGGAAAAGTGGAACAAAAGGCAGAATATCAGCAAGTAGCATTATGAACCATATATTAAGGCCAAATATCATGCTAAACTGAGCAGGGTGTTTCCTTTCAAGTTCTTAGAGGATCGATATGTTCCACTTATGAAACTTATCATCAAGTACTTCACATGTGAGGGTAGCTTCTCCAGACTCTATGCCTACCATATTAGATTACTTATGCACTTCACCAGGGTCAGAATGATGATTATTCCATATTTCATATTCAAAAACATAGAGAGGATGACTCTGATTGCAAAAAGGAAACCATACCCATAGCAGCTCAATAGTATTTATCACTTTGCTATCATCAAAATTATTGTTGTGCATCAGCTCACTCAGTTAGGAGTGTCATGGGAAACTTTTATTTTCCATGAAATCTTCAGAGGGGCTCAAATTTTTGCAGATCCTCAAGAGGAAGGTGAACATTCCGGGCAAGAAAAAGAACCTGAAAGCAAAACCAAAGAGGCTCACATTCCTATGTTTATAACTTATGAGAAAGACACTCGGAGGCTTTTTGCAACTGCCAAATGAGTATTATCTCCACCAGGGGTGGAAAGGGTCTCGTTTTCTTCACCGGATCACAGGAAAATGCTATCTTCACCTAGGGTGAAAGGGGTTGTTGGCATTATGTTTCTGGTTTGGGTCTATGGTACAGGTTTTGTACTTGATGGCAACTCACTCTTGTAGCAGATCTCAGTTCAGGCACTCAAAATCATGGAAATTAAGATACCTGCAGGTAATCCTAGTATAAGTTGCGGACCTGTAGGTTTGCCGACCAAGCAGTGCATACATGCACATAGGTGATACGTTTAGAAGGTGTGGACCCCAGTTTCACTCTCTCCAATGCATAAAAGCGCATGCACGTGGGAATCTTCATGAATGGTTCATGGTATTAGTCTGACAATTTTTTGATCAAATCATTTTGGTCCATGGTATTGCATCCAAAATTATTGATCCCAAGTATTGGGTTCATGGTATTGTGTTATTATGGTTTTGGACCATGGTATTGAGAAAGGGTTGCCTATAAAACGGAAAGGAGATATCTTGGCCACACACTGATGAAATTTGAATATCTTAAGATCTGAAATTTTGGGTGATTTATTTTAAAAGCTAGATCTAAATCAAGGAGATAACTTAAGGTGAATCTATTGACATGTCGTGATATGTCGGGCGCATGAACATATCTGTGGATCTGACTGACTGTGGTACATTGGAGGACTGTAATTTGGCCCTAATAAGAAGTCTGTAGGCGATCCGAAGGCGCAGTGCGGGGATACACAGCTCAGTAAAAGGCTCAGTGCGGGAGTATGCTGCAAATCCAAAGGCACAGTGCGGGGTACGCAACGTAGGAGAATGCACAGTGCGGGGCGCACGTAGCACAGAAAAGGGCGAAGTACGAGGTACGCAGGCAAGAAGAATGCACTGTGTGGATGTACGCAGTAATTCGGAAGTAAAGGTGCGGATCTAAAGAAAAGTACGCAGAGTAGAAGAACAACCAGAGAAGTTCTGCACAGTTCAGTCTCAGAAGAGCTACGCATATACGCATTCCCCTGTTGGTGAAGTTGTGGTCTTATCTTGAAACATTTATTGATTGTCTTTTATCTATTGCAGCAGAGTTTTGGGTTTAGATTTCTGGTATTACTTTTCTGTTTACAGCATTCTGAAGAGTCGGGTGATTTATTGGTTCATTAAGGAGATTGGGTGATTTACATGTACTTGATGATTATTTGATGTTCATGGATCCAGTTTGAAAATTAATGAAACGTGGTCCTTAAAGAAGTAAAAGAGCTAAGGGGGTT
>APFE030341106.1:0-22398 GCA_000404065.3 Pinus taeda
TCAGGTCACCTACTAGGTGTTTCCATTTTATTTCTTCGGGGCATCAATTACTGATAATAATGCTTCACTATGCCCTTTGAATTCCTTCAAAATAATTTTTCAAACCAAGCTTAAGGAAACATTTAAAAAAATATACACACCTTTTTTCACTTTGTAGGAGCTCGATATTGCCTCTAATGTATCTCTGTAATTTCAGATCATCCAGTTCTGAAATTGAAACCTGCGGTAGCCCTCTGTGTCCTCTTTCCAATACCACCAGTCTTACCCCAATTGGATTCTCCAATGAAGAGTTATGCCAAATCTCCCACAGTGACCTGATTATAGACTAATTCAGTAGAGCGAACTTGTACGGCGTGTCACGTGTCCCTGTTTTGACCTTTGCCTCTAAAAAATATATACAAGAAACTACAGTCCGTCCTCTTTCTATACCTTCTTACTAAAGTTCAATCTGATGCTCAGAGAGAAAGTTATGACGATTTTCTCCAGGTCACCTGTTTTGAATGTAATTCAGGATTCTGCAAAAGGACCAACTTCCTCAGTTCATATCTCCGAAAATGTAGCGCGAAAAGCTCTGAAATTCAGACCTGAGATTCAGTGCGATGTCTTCTCAAACGTATTTTTTTTAGATTCTGAAACGTCGTATAAAAATAGTTATAGCGAAAATGCCACGATGACTTGTTTGGAGCAGCGAAACGCTAGAATCCAAAGCTCTGATACCAAATGTTATGAAACCAGCTCAAGAAAAGATAGAAAAGATAGATCAATGCCTTAGAATTCAGCCTCTTCGAGGGGGCAACCTCCTTTACATTACATAAATGAACAATTCTTGGATGCTTCAAATGATAAAACCTCCTTTCTATATATAGGAGTCTAAGGAGTCACAATATAACCCAGCCAACCTAACAATAATAACATAAAGCCACAAAAATAAAAATAGAGGGATTCTATGGGGCACAGTAATAACAATATGGGGACAATAGGGGCACAACAATATTAATAAGGGGTACAACTACAATAGTAATGGGGTAATAACTAGTATTATAGGTACCCAACACTGCTCTACTCTATTCTGCATGTTCTACTTTGTCTTGTTCTGCCCTGTACTGATCTGTACTATTCTGCTCTGCTCTTGCATTGTTATGTTCTACTTTGCTTTTGTTCGAATTATGAAGAAGAAGAAATGATCAAGGATGTATCATACTGACTTAAAGTCAGTCTCAGAGTATGTACCACTGGTCGCAGACCAGTCTCAACCAACTCAAAGTCAGCGACTTAGTGAGTACGACTCCACTGGTCCCAGACTAGTATCATCCTCCACTGACTCAAAGGCAGTCTCAGAGTGCGTACTACTGGTCCCAGAACAGTCTCAACTGACCCGAAGTCAGCTTCATAGTAAGTACCACTCCTACCACTGGTCCCAAACCAATATCGCAGTCTCAGAGAGTGTACCACTGGTCCCAAACCAATATCACAGTCTCAGAGAGTGTACCACTGGTCCCAAACTAGTCTCAACCAACCCAAAGTCAGCGTCATAGTATGTACTACTCTCACTGGTCCTAGACCAATACTGCACTAACATGAAGTCAGTCTTAGAGTATGTACCACTGGTCCCAAACCAGTCTCAACCGACCCGAAGTCAGTGTCATAGTATGGCACAACTCCTACCACTAGTCCTAGACCGGTATCATTGATCCTAGATCAATGGAGGTCATCCTAGCGTAGGGAGTACAATATATACAATGATGTGTCCATTGGTACTACTATGGTCCCTAACTTCATCTCCCTGCTCGTTGATCAAATGAGAGGTACTTCCCATGAGTCCTAGATTGCATGGGTAGGATGCCTCGACAGGAGAATTAATCAATCCTGTCCTCACAGGAGAACACATCAATCCTGCTACAATCTCCATGGAGAACACATCAATCCAGGCCGCCATGGAGAACACATCAATCTAGGCCTCACAGGAGAACACATCAATCCTGCTACAATCGCCATGGAGAACACATCAATCCATGCCTCACGGGAGAACACATCATCCTGCTACACAGGAGAGCAAATCATCTTGTTCCACAAGAGAGTGAATCATCTTGTCCCACAACAGAGCGAATCATCTTGTTCCAATGTGCACCACCAGGGGAGGGTGAGTCACCCTATGGTTGTATGTTGCTCCAATAAGAACTGCAAGCCCTCAGAGCTCCAAGAGATCAATGTATGCAACATGTAGGACCCTTTTACAAGGGTTTCTTGACAACTCCAAGTCGTTTGGGAAAATCACAGATTAGATCTTTCCTCGGGGCTTTGACAAGGTGTATCAACCTGTATATCATCTTAATGCAATGGAGCCTCCTTTCTCATTGACTTACCATATCCCAGATGATGTCTACCTACTGGAGCAATCGATGAATACGAGATTCCTCAATAATCGAATCCCACCTCTGGTTGTTACAGAGAATCACAGTGGTATGTGTTCAAACATCTCATTGAAGAGCTTCCCCAACCAGGCAGCTTCATACGAGATCATAATCATAGATATGTATATGGTCTCGACGGTGCTTATGGCAACCAACTTCTGCTTCCCGCTCATCTATTATATCAAAGCAAAATCCAAAGAGAAACAACACTAAAAGTGCTCCAGTAATCCTCCACACTACCTGCCTAATCAACATTCAAATAATCGACATCTATGAGTTTTTCTTTTATATAATTTAAGGTATGATAACTAACTGCACTAAATTATCAATTTGACTTTTTGACTGCGGTCCCTGAGTCAAAATTAGCCATTGATCAAGATAGCCGTTGGAGGCTCTGCTCAGACTATTTAGCATGCAAAGCTAGATCTGTTTCTTCAACTTGTCCTGACGATGAACCACACTGGTTGGTTGGAAACGCATCGAAAAATGTCTGTCTACATGTGCTTTACGCCGAAGATATTCTTTCAAGTATCTCAATCCATGAGAGATTGTGTCTTAAAGACATCTCAAAATATTCTTGGCACCAATCTAGTGAGGCTCAACCAAATATGAGCTCACAATGTTAACTGCAAAACATATGTTCGGACGGAGGTTCACCAAGAACATCAACGCGAATGAGTTTTTTTTGAAACTCAGAGGCATTTCACAAATCTAGTCCGACATCACTACCATATAACTTTTGAAAGTTAAGATCCTCGAGGTAGTCACAGGTTTGCAGTCCATCATACCAAATATTTTCAGAATCTTCACCACATATTTTCCTTGAGATAGGAAAATTTCCTTTGGATTTTGCTACACTTCAAGTCCTTGGTTCTTCATTTCAAATTCAAAATCCAACTCCCTCTTACATTTTTGAATGAGAGGGTATGCACCTGTTAGAAAGAAGTCATCCACATACAACACCAGTATGAGAGGCTTGTCATTTTCAACCTTAAGGTAAAGGTTAGGATCGACTTCACTCCTAGTGAATCCCAGCTTCATCAAGTAGCTATCAATCCTCTCATACCATGCTCAGGGTACTTTCTTCAGCCCATAGAGAGCCTTCTTCAACCTGCAGACATGAGATTTTCAATCATAAATCTCAAATATTCGAGTTGCTCCACATAGACCTCTTCTTTGATCGAACAGTGCAAGAACGCGGTCTTGACATCCATCTGATGTAGGTTCCATCCTTGTGAAGCCACAAGGGCTATGATCAAGCGAATGGTCGTATATCTGCCAACAGGTGCAAATATCATAGTCTATACCTTCCTTCTGGGAGAAACCACAAGCAACAAAATGAGCCTTATACTTTTCCGTACTTCCATCTACTGCATGCTTTATCTTGTAAAGCCATTTAGAAGTGACAATTGTCTTGTCCTAGGGTCTGGGAACTACTTCCCAGACATCATTCTCCATAATAGACTCATATTCTATGTCATATGCATCCTTCCATACTTGATGCTTAACAACATCTGAGAATGATGAAGGCTCATTTTGTAATGATCGTGCTCATGATGGTCAGGTATCCCTAATACCTGTTAGGTTTCTTACTTTGACGGAAGGTTCCTCGGGGTGCAACATGTCCTTCAGCATCATCAAGTATCCCCCTAAGCCATGAAGGCCTCTTCCTAGAAGAGGAAGGCTCAAGTGGATAAATAGGATCCATGGGTTCCTCCAAATCAGTGATTGTTACATCATCTACCCATAGAGACAACTTCCACAATCGTACAGTTCTTCCTTTTCACCACACCATTCTGCTCAGGAGTATGTGGTGTAGTAGTCTCCCTCTTAATGCCAGCCTCAAATATGCCTGAGTGAACAAACTGTAATATATTGAAGGTCTTGCGTTGGCTTGAGGGGAATGGTCCCCTTTTGAGCTTTCCTTCGGCACATCCTGGACATACACCTTCTTTCTCTACTCGGAATTCGGGCATCCCTGTCACCATTTGTCTTATACCGAGTAGAGCTTTATAATGAAGGTGGGAAAACCTTCGATGCCAAAGTTCGGACTAAAGAGATGTATCATAAGACATGACATATAGCGGACTTCCATTGACTTGATATAATGAATCAACACGAAACCCAAGAGTAAAGGCATCTTTAACATTATTTTTCGATACATGCACCTTGCCATCGCTAAAGGTTACCTTGTAGCCTTTGTCTTCCATTTCCGAGATGGACACCAAGTTCTTTTTGAGGTCAGGTGCATTTAATACATCCTGTAATTTCTAGCCTTTTTGAATGATTTTCCTCTTCCTTGATTCCCAACTCTCCTCTTACCTTTGCTATTGAATTTTTCATTCCTTTGATGGCCAACAGAGGGATTTTGATCATCATCCCGGTGTGAGTCCTTTCTATCAGGGCACTCCCTTGCATAGTGACCTGCTTTATTGTAGATGCAACATCATCCTTTTCTTCCACCCTTAGGTCCAACCTTTCCTTTTGATTTAGTCCTGGAATTATTTATTTTCTTAGCATGAGAAGAAAGGGCAGTAGGAGGACCTTTAGGCCTGGGCATTTCTTGCTCTTCTACCCTTGTTTCTTCTTGAATGCATCTAGGCATTAATTCCTCGAAACCAGGAATTATATTCTTGTTCAGAAGAGTAGTCCTGAACACGTACCATTCAGATGGTAATCCTCCAAGAGTCGTGAGTGCCATTTCTCTGTTAGTAATAGTATCCCCAATAGATAGGAGATAGTTCTTGATCTCAGTGATTCTTAAGAAGTATGTTTGCATACTCTCATCTTTACCCTTCTTGATTTCCCTCAGTTTATTTCTAAGAAACAAAACTTGATTTACATCATTAAATTTAAATATACTTACCAGTCTATTGTAGATTTCTTTGTAGGTGTCCAGTTCAGAGATGTAGGCCACCAAGTGCTTGTCGATAGAGTCTCGAATGATCTTCTTTGTTTTGACATCTCTGTTTTTCCATTTGTTCTAGGCAGCAGAGGATGCATTTGATGGAGGCTCAACAATATTGCCTCTTACATGGTACAACACTCCTTGATCTTCTAGGTTTAGATCGATAGACATCTTCCATCCATGATAGTCAACTTTCTCACGGAGTTTGTCATCGGTAGGAAAGATTGATGAGGACCCCATAGTTCTTTTAGTATAGTCTTGCTAATCTTCTCTTCGGTGATTGCTCTTGCTCTTGCTCGAGCTTTGTCTTCACCTTAGCTCTGATACCATGTTAAGTTATGGTATGTTTTATACTTATAACAGTTTACTTCTTTTTCTTATTATATTCCACATATTAGCAATTACATGTACATAAAGTAAAGTGCAGATAGAACATTAAACGATCGACATAAAGCAAGCCAAGACAAGACACAAGATGTGGCAGCTAGCCAGGGACAAACCCCACAATGTGTGGGGAAACAATTTGATCAAATCTTATTTTATCTTCAATAATTTAGTAGAGAGAAATAGTACAATAAATCTTATTTATATCAGCAGTAGCAAACCCTAGATCAGCAGCGTCAACATTAGCGGCTTCATCATCAAACTAGGGCAGACGATATTTCACAAACCGACTGTCAGATCGGCTTGATTCCACCACCAAAAGTTGCGGCTTCCAAAGGAGGTTCAAATGAACCTACAACACAATTCAGATGAGGAGATCTTCTAGTCCACGTAGGTCAAACTTTACTTCTGCAGTTGCAGCTTCAGTTTCAGCAACTTCCTTCAAACTAGGGCAGTCGATATCTTGCAAACCGTCCATCGGATTGACTTGATTCCACCACCAAAAATTGTGATTTTTAGAGGATATCTAGATGGACCTACAACATAGTTCTAAGGAGGATATCTAATGGTCAACGCCATTCAAACTTTGGATCTGCAGTTGCAACTTCAGGTTCAACAGCTTTCGGCTTCACATGTGTGAGAGAGAGACCCTTTTCTGCGCAGTAGAGAAGAGACTCTTTTCTGCGCATTAGAGAGAGACAGATGTTATGAGATGAGTGTGTCCAAATGGGGAAAAGTCCTCTTGTATTTATACATAATGTTTGTGTTTCAATAGATGCGAATGTTGGGCTTCTAAGCCTACATGAGTTGTAGGTCGGCTTGATAATAATTCCATAATCAAAATAAATTCATATCTCCATGAATACTTATCAGAATCAGATGATATTTATATCAATCCTACACCTCTCGATGAGGGGAATCTAATAAAAATATTATCAGCCATGAATAAGATGGCCCACATGAATTTTTCCCCTGGTTTCCAATTTTAACAGTGAGGGGCGAAAAATGTCACCATAAGCTCATTGGTGATGGTCAAAAGAGCCTTCATCACCAAAAACTGAACGTCATCAAAGGTGGCATCACCAAAAGTATAGGTGTTGTGGTGAAATTCAAAGTCCGTCACCAATAATGATTTGTAATGACAGATAACGACCGTCACCATTTCATATGAGCAATGGTGATAGACCATAGCCTCCGTCACCAAAAACTGAACATCACCAAAGGTGGCATCACCAAAACTATAGGTGCTGTAGTGACATTAAAATTACCTCACCAATAATGATTTATAATGAAAAATAGCAATCTTCACCATTTCATATGAGCAATGGTGATGAAGTATAGCCTTGATCACCAAAAAATGAACGTCACCAAAGGTGGCATCACCAAAAGTATAGGTCTTATGGTGACATTCAAGGTCTCTCACGAATATTGATTATAATGACAGATAGTGACCATCACCATTTCATATGAACAACAACGATTTATTGTGATGGATATTTCATGGCTGTCACTATTGGTGCACATATATGGTGATGTTCGTTGACCGTCACCAAAAGCTGCATTGCCAGAAGTATAGGTGTTGTGGTGACATTCAAGGTCTGTCACGAATAATGACTATAATGATCGATCGTCACCATTTCATATCGACAACAATGATTTATGGTTATGGACCTTTGAAAGTTGTCACTATTGATCTGTATATATGGTGGCATTCATTGACCGTCACCATTTCATATTTTGGTGAAGGTTGAAAAATGTCACCAAAGCTCATTGGTGATTGTCAAAAGAGCCTCCGTCACCAAAAATTGATTGTCATCATTTCATATGGATGTTAGGGCATGATGGAATCGAACCACCAACCTCCTACTTATAAAGCAAGTGCTCTTTCATTGAGCTAGCACCCTTTAAAGAATTAGACCTTGAAACTTCATAAATTGTAAATTTTACAACTTTCAATAAATTAAAGTCTCGACAATTTTACTAAACAAGCAAAGCAGCATCGAAGTTACAGATCGCTGCCTAATAGTTATAAAATTTATGGAAAGTGGGTGGAGGGAAAAATAGTTATGTATAAGAGAATCAATATGTTCAGTTGAATACTCAATTAGAAGTAAATTATATGAAGACACTTATAACCTATAAATGACCTATATAACTAGCAAATGCACCAAATATTTCAAAAGAAATGTCATAATTGGATAGCATATGGAAGAAGAGAATTGATGAAGACAAATGCAATAAGTTGAGTGAAAGAAAAATCTCAATGTTGTTGTTGTTTTGTGTTTAGATATCTAAACTTCTGTGTGAATGTAACACAAATCTCCAGAAACCATGAATGATATATATATATATATATATATATCTATATATATATTATAATATATATATAGATATATAGATATATATATATATATATTATATATATATATATATATATATAATATATATTGATATATTATATAATTAATATATATTATATATTATATATATATTATAATATATATATATATATATATATATATATATATATATATAATTTAATATATTTATATATAAATATATATATATCCCCTTCACATAAACCAACATGCAAACTGGAATTTCACAAGTCCACAATCAAAACATGACAACAACCAACAAATAAAAAAAAATCGACTTGGAGAAAAAGCAATAGCTTCACCTTCATTCTTGATTTGCTTTCGTTTATTTGAATTTGACTTGTGACATTCTTTATCTGACAAGGAATCAAAATCATCACTAGTATTAAATTCATCCAACATAGACTTTGGATATCCCATTGACATCTGCGTTTTTGTTGCCATGCCTAAAAACCACGGAGTTTCCTGTTGATAGTAGAATAATATGTGTGTCTGCTGCTCAAGAACACATTCCTTACTAACCATTATTACCTAACAAAAACCAAAGAGACAACACAATATCGGCGTACAAAAAATCCCCTACCGAAATATATCATAACTTAGCTAAGAAGTCTAAAAGATGTTCTTAGATAATAAACTTTATATTTGGAAATTTTGTTTCTTTAGATTTTAAAAAGACTATGTTGTACAACACTTCTGTCTATTTATCTAGACAATTATATCATAACATATGTCACACAATAGCAATCTACGATACCTAAAGTAAAAAGACAAATTTGCTCAAGAAAAAAGATTTAGAAAAGAGCTTGAAAACTATAAGTTTGTCATCAAATATTTACTTAGTTTAACAACAAATTAGTTGGAGTTTGAAAATCAAAATCATTCATAGGAAATGACAGGACAATGGCCAAAGTCGCTATTCATACAAATAAATCTAGAGTCACTATTGTCATTGTAGATAACTGAAATTTGGGCAGTGGTCTAATAGTTAGAGCTTATTTGTTGGGAAAACTCATCAATACCATAATTTTTTTCCACGGTCTATTGTGTCTCTAGATCCAGATCAGATAGCTTGTTATTCTCAAGTTCTACCTTTCAAGTACTAATTTCTAGCTCACCCTTTAAAGCACAATTCTACCACTCCATTAAAAAGGTAAACAAAATTTTTGTTTCAAGGTTTTTGTTTCAAGTTTTAAAGTTGGGAGTAATTAATGAAGTGAAGTGAGGGTTTAATTAAGTCATGTCCTTTTATGGTTACATAAAGGTGGTTGTGTAGCTTATGTCTCTCTTTTGAGGCATAAAATTTATCAAATATTGATTTCATCTACTTTTTCTCTACCACTGTTCTGAAAAGGTTATTGACAAAGGCATAATGTTGAAACTAGAGTTGTTTGTATTTTATAACTAATGATTTTATCCCTTGGATTTTACAGATTAATTTTGGTGGTGTTTTATAAATACATAATATTTTACACCTCACCTCATGGGCCTGGAAATATAGTAATGTCAAACTTACAAAAGAAAAGGTTTTAAAAATCAAAAAACAAAAAGAATGGTTGTTTCAACATATCTAATATGGTATACCATTACAAAATTAATGTATTCAACAGGCTTCCGATTTAATGACCAATTTAAATATAACAGGAAAAACAAATCAACATTAACCTATTCAGCATTATTCTTACTAGAAATTAAATTACAACCATGTAATTGTTATAAAAAATCTCGAAGTCAACATAAAGAAAAACATTTCAAATTAAAGGATAACATGTAAAATTGGAGAGTGGTACCATCAAAGGTTGTGTCTGGTACATGACATACAACTTCCTTGAAATAATTTGCAATAAACATACATTGATTATCTTGGCCTCCTACCTCTGAACAAAAAGTTCCCCATGGCCTGCCTAGATGCAGTTTTTCTTTTCCCGCAATTTAAAAAGATGAAGCTTGAGTCTTCTGACGCATACATACTCTTTTGAGCCGCAAATGCACCATGAATTTTAGAAATGGTATGTAGCTAGCATTTATGCCGCCAACAAAAAAAAAGTATTATTATTAATGAGCACTAAGCGATATTGAAACAAAAAAAGAAAAGCAATCAAAAGACATTTTCCATTGTCTGATGTAGAGATTTTCCATTGCCACATACTAAGTCGACATCACCCTCAATGTAATAGTTTTGAAAATAATGCCTCCCACTGTTGTCTAACAAGGTGTCCTGATATCCTAGAAATATGCAATTGTAAAACACATTGCAACTATCTCCCGAAACCCTCAACACCACATAGCTTGATCGTCCTCTCTCTCATCACCCGGACCATATGAATTTTGCACAACTCTATTTTTTTAACGTAAAGTCATCTCATGATTTATTATGATTATAACTAACTACTCTTTGGTATCAAATTATACTAGGGATCCCATTGTTTTTCTAGCCAACTTATGCTAAGGAGCATCGTCGCCTCATAGTAAGTGGATGGACAGATCAACTAGTCATCCTTTCTCACTCAGATACTAGGGATCCCAATATTTTTCTGATTCTTGCATTAAATTTTAATTTTGTATGTTTAGATATTAATAGTTTGAATGTTGGATCAAAAAACAACATTGTTACATATGGAAATCCAACTAAATATTGAAATGATCATGATCGTGTTTAGATTAGTGCTCTTTCAGAAATTAACATGAGAAAAAAATAAAACACTTCTTAAATTATTCCTTTTGTTTTGCAATATTTATGTCGATAGGCATTCATTTTTAATTAGTTCACTTTCTAGTTTCTTCTACCCATTTCATCTCCCTATAACATCTACCATATTCTCTTTTATCGGATTAAATGACATCTATTTGATTTAATTTAATGGTGGTGCCATTCTCCACATGCAGTGGCGCAGTCGTGCATCAGGCGTAGGATGTTGTGAAAGAGTTCCTGACATAGAAAGGGTATTTTTGAAATCAATTGTCTTATCAAACCATCTTTTTGATTGATTGAAATGACCTAAATTGCGTAGGAAACACCCAGTTAATTCAAGAATTCTTCATACAGGGTTCTCATGACGTCAATTAAAACACCCCCACACTTAATAAAATAAAACTTCATAATAAATATGTAAATCAATATGATTCAAACTATCCATGGAAAGTGTGGTAACTGCAATTTGCACCTTTATTAGGATTGCAATGATTACAAAATAATATTCAAGCCATTTCGAGCAATAAAATAAAAATATTTTCAAAAATTAAATTAATTTTTTTTTATAATGTATTAATTGAAAAATATATATTTTAATTTTTGATCAAATGCCAAATTAATTCACTGTCAACCCATTATTGATTGGTGAATATTCAAAGCCAAGTGGACATTTAGGATTAATAAGTGATTACAAAACCACTCATTAAGCACAACGAATAAACCACACAGATAAAAGATTATCAGTAGTATGTACCTTGCAAAGTGCCAACTAGAATGTGGACGCCTAATAAACCTGGAGTTACTTTTGAGCCGCGAAAATCAAAACGACTTCAAACTATGAGGATGCAGTTATCTTACTAGACATATTGAATGGCTATAGATGTTGTATGCCAGAGTTCAAACATTTGTGGCAGCGCGATTTCTTGAATGCATTATATACTTTCCCAATTACAACCAAGCATTAAAACAATTCAAACATTATGCAAATGTTTGGTGTTGGGCCAATTAGCATCACATTGATTTGCATGTATATTGAGCTCATTCGGATTAGGAAGTGAGTATATCATCTATATCTAGACATATCTATGAGATTTGAATGCACCTCAACCCATATGATTGCACAGTGAAGTAATGAATAGAGATATAGATCCAGTCTTTGATAATTTGGTTCAGAAAGTGCAATTAGATTTATTTCAATGCAAGAATGTGGAGCCTTAAAAATGCTCTGATGAGTTCATTCAATGAAAACCATTACACATTAGTAATAGTTTCAATCAATTCTATAAGTCACGTCAATTTTGTCTTCTATGAAGGCTGAATTCAAGTTCCAAAACCACACTAGATTGGTCTTAAGGTAATTGATTTCACTTTATTTCACAAACCCATTTACATTGTAAGGATCAACCATTGATTCCTTATTTCTGGATAAAGGATAGAAGGCCAATTCCAAATTTGATAGGTTTTGTATTCTTTATAACATATGGCAAGAGGGTTTTATATCTCATTCCATGAGGAATAAATTTTCAAGCCCATGACCACAAGAATTGAGAGCCAACTTGTCTTTGTGATAGAGAGATTTGGTATTTGGCCTGCAAATTTTTTATAACCTTCAAACCAGCAACCATTTGTCTCTGCAACCAATTTCTATAGCTCTATAATCATAGTCTGTGAAGATTTGATGCACACATGCTACAACCATGGTTTTGTGCCTATAACCTACTAAGCTGATTTTACCATTAATTCCAATCAACACAAATTCCTATACAAACTTCATCCTCAATTACAATTGTATATACTCATTGGATACTAACTTCTACTTTTGTTTCAATGAATCAAGTCGATATGAATCAACGTCGAACTCAATTTTAAATGAGTGATGTGTTGGACAGAGGCTTCACCATTGGTTCCATTAAAACGATGAACTAGGTAGAATTTGCATCATCAATTTAGATGAAACGCTTGTTGTACAGAGAAAAGTTCCCCTAAACTCAACCTCGAACATAATTCCTTTTCCCTATTCCATTAAACATAATACTTTAATGTTGCACTTCCATTTGGATGTGATTCGACCCAATTTTGCTTACAATTGACAGGTTGAATGGATAATATGTATTATGCAATTAACACCATATGTTGGCACATTAATGCACGACACACCACGCAAAAACACGATCTATCGGGGCTTGGCCTTGACCCTCGAATAGTCGTCAAAACAGGAGAATATTGACTGAGCTTTGCACTTGGCTCTAGTCAATTTCTCAAATTTTTACAAGGCAACTTTCAAAATTTGACTTTTTACAATGGTGCTTTGCACAATCTGGTAAAAAAATTACCCCCCCTCAAAACAAAAAATACTTTGAGTTACAATTTGATGATCCCAAAAAACTTCTTAAAAAAGCAAATTACCCAACACACCTTATCTCCCCAATTTACAAATTACAAAGAAACCTCCTTATTACAAAAAAACATTCAAAACATCTCCCTTATTACTCCATTACAATAAATTCCCAAGATTACAAAGTGATCAAACCGCTTTAAAATACAATATGCATCAAATTACCCCACACAAAAAAACTTTATGATCAAGCTGGCAGGTGGCAGGCTTCACGTTAGCTTTACGGTGGCAGGCTTCATTGATTGGAAAACTAGCAACGCTGCTGGGACTGACTGAGGTTGCAGTGGATGATGCATCACTGCGTGTCCATTGCTGCATAAATGAGGAACTGTCTACAACAGAGTTGTCAGGAGGAGCACGCATCCATTATATATTTCAGTTGATTTTTTGTCAAGAGCTTAGAGGAGGTTGAACCGTGTGAGGATTTGACTGATGATGATATTCGAATGGCAATTCAAAATGCCACTGGCCCGAGAAATGCTTTGTTTGTACCTGAGGTTCCCTTTGAAGTTCTGGTACGAAGACAGATTGCTGGGCTATTAGAGCTGAAACAAATTCAGTTGAAAGTAATAATCAAAACAACAAAGAAATCAATTCCAACCATTGTTGTGTTTCCTGAAACGTAGCTTATGCCAATCTAACCACTTTTACTAGGAAATTTGATGTTTGAAACTATAAAAAAGAAATGTCGCCCATTATTTTTCCATGGAAATACAAGTTGAATAAAGTGGAATTGGAGCCAAATTGTTAAGCTTTCTACCACAATAATGGCACATTGCAAATTCAAAATTGCGGTAAACTCAAGCATACATTGAATTCATATATGCAATGCATTTCATAACATGTAAGGAGATACAGAGATCGGTTTAGTGGATGTAAAAAGATGGGTACTCTGTCTCTGTAATCGTTCAATGGCTTTGGAATCTCCGCCAGACGAGGTTGTGGTTCATCAATGCAGCGTTGGGGTTATGAGCCAGGAGTGTAATCGAGAGGCAACTGATAATTTCCTATTGGCGAACTCAATTCTGTAATAGCAATTTGAAAAAGGAATTAGAGATTCAACGCCCCAGGGATGTAACAAACACCGAACAATCCATCTCTATGGCTCTCTCAGCGTCCAGACGCTCCTTCACAGATGACAATAACATCAACGGTCAATTATCCATCTAACGACCCTGAACGACCGCAGTTGAAGAAACCTCACCTGCAAAATCCTCCTCCTACTCCTCAGAATAATTCTGGCCTTGCTGTACGCACAAGGAGGAGAAGAAGAATCTCATCTTCTCTGAGGATCTATCAGCCCAAGCACTTAAACCGTGAGGAGACCGATGTGATCTCTTACAACAGGAAAATAGATAGCCTCTGCAAGAAGTGCCAGACTACTGAAGCAATGGAGATATTCCGAGAGATGGAGGAGAAGGGCTTGGCTCCGGACTCATTCACGTACAATATTCTCATCAATGGCCTCTAAAATCTAAAATCAATGATACAATTTATTTTCCTTTTAAACAAAACTATACAATTTCCATACCAATGATTTGCTGGCCAACTGAATGGAGTTTTCCAGGACTTTATTGAGCTGAAATCTCCTCAAATCCACTGCAACATTACTGGAGCTCTGATACCACAATAATGGCAGAAGTGTCCTCAGACACATAATTTTATTAATCAGAAAAAAATAATTACATCATTTATTTGCAAGAGCTTACACCCGAACAACCAAACACTCTTGCAATGAGCTATTTATAAGCTCCATGTCCTAACTACCTCTAATTATGGATCACTTAGTAAATAACAAGTGTCCATTTACAATAAATGCTATTCAAACCAACTAGCTAACTAATCTCCTAAAATAGAGCCTAAGATACGACACATTTGGAGAGTCATATCTAGTTACAACAATATGCTAATTCTAAAAGTCTCCATTAAATAATTAAACATTATAGAATAATAATTATTAATTTAATATCTTAAATTATAATTATTTTATTCTAATTTTATTCTAATTTTAATAACTATATGCATTTAAATTGTATGTTGGCAATCATTCTAACATGAACTCATAAAACTGGGAATAAAATATACCAAATTCATTAATCCAAAATTTGTACAAACTCTGTACAGGAATTTTGTAAATTAATAATTAATATATGACTAAATTACATGTAAATTTTTGGGCATCCTTATGCATATTACAGATTCCAAGAATATCCTTAAATATGAAGAATAAGAGAGAGGGGTCAATTATTTGATCTCTTGACAATCAAATTTCAAGATATTTCTAGAAACTGGAATCAACATAACTTCAACACAATTATTTTGATGTTAATCTGCTCAGGCCACCTCTACCTCACCTTCAAATGCACTTTTCACGCACAACAAGTTCATAAGAAATGAGCATACCTGATGCAGCAAAACATGTTCATAGCGAAACAAGGATCTGAAAACTGATCATAATTTGAAAGAACAAATTCTAGGATATCCAAGGTGAATGTTCTCTACAAATTACTAACACACAATCATGTAGCAGATCCACCTGTGTCAAGAGCTATGAGGCTTCAAATAGAAAAAGGTTGAGATTTCGATGTGTGTCCAAATCCAGTGTTGCATCTCAAATTCGCAACCAAATTTGACAACCTCAATTCTAATGATAGTAATGACATGACCAAAGTGTTGGAGCAATCGTGCAGCTGTACTAGAAGAAATCAGTCACAGATTTGCAAGATCAAATAAACTGTCCGAGAACCAAGAACCATTAACCAACCATCGATATGCAGTGAGAATCACAGATCTGATCTCCTCGATCTGAATCCTCACCCTTAAATTATGCTTAAAATGATAGATTTGGGCCACAAGACGCATAATGTAGAGATATTCGTACAAAAATCGGGTTTTGGAAATTTGATTTGGTCATAGAAGGAACATACTATGATATAAGGTATGGATCATTAGATTCAACAAGGGTGTTGATTGATTTCCAAATGTCAAGCATTACTCAACACCATTATTAACAGAGTACATTTTTTCAATATTTTTCCTTTTAGTGGAAAGTTTTGTCTTGAATTCTTTTTGTGGTCACTGGATCCCTTTGTTAGAATTAATGACTTTGAATACAAATGATTCCTTAAATAATCACGAGTTTGTTTCAAAATAGCTGGATCAAACCCAACCCTTTTTCATAATAAATGAGAACTCTGGCATCAATATATAGATCCATCCAAGTACCATTTGCTTGGACACTAGACTCTTCTATCTTCTCTTTTAACAATTGCCATAGAGCATTTCCATGATGTAATTCAAGATTTTGGAAAAATATCATGTTGTATGCTATACACCATCTATTTTATCATTTTAATTGTTGTGATAGCATGGGATATAAAGGCAAGAGTTTGGGACAACATATTATTTTTGTAACATTTTTATTTTTTGAAATAGGATTTACCAAAGTAGCTAATTTTTTATGGATCATAAGCAGCAAATTTTTGATGGATTTTCCAAAGCAACTAATTTACAACAAAATGTCTTTCAAATTCAAAGCTCAACTAATTAAGATAATTGTTGTGTTTTGGAACTTCAATTTCAAAGTTCCACTTAATGTAATTATGTTTAAAAATAATGGAAAGTGTCTTGCACTTCAACCATGGATATATGGTTGAAGTGTCTAATGAAATAATTGGAGTGTATTCATTCATGGATATGATTAATGCGTGCAGATTAAGTTAGAAAGGGAGCCCATGAAATTGTTCATGGATAATGAGATTGAAGAACTGCAAAGAAGCCCTTGGCTGAAATTGAGAGTGAGAAGGTTAATAAAGATGATATAGATATATTCCTGAAGCGGTTGGATCTCTTTCAGTGAATAAATCATCAGTGTAGCTGCCCTAATTCAATTCCTCTAGGCTATGCCTTCCCCTAAAGTTTTGAGTTTTTTTTTGTTATTTGATCACTATGAGCCGAATAATTTTTGGTTCTTTGTTGGTTTTTGAAGATGGGAGATTCATGATGACACTTAAGATTCTGAATGGAGTGACTACCAATCTCCAAACTCGATTTTTGGCAAGAATGATTGAAAAATATGGAGCAGAGGGATGCACAAATATAACGACTCGGCATAATTGGCAGATTCGTGGAGTTATGCTAGATGAAGTACCTGCCATATTGAAAGGGCTGAAGGAGGTTGGACTGTCAAGCTTGTAGAGTGGAATGGACAACATTAGAAACCTTATGGGAAATTATGTAGTGTGTATTGATGCTGATGAAATCATTGACACAAGGCCATATACAAAGGTTCTGACTAACTACATTGTCAACAATGGCAAGGGGAATCCATCCATAACCAACATGTGAGTGCTAAAGTAGATTTTGTTGGTACCATTCATTTTGGATGTTGAATTAAATTGTGTAATGGTCAGCTTATTTTCATTTTGTTTTGGGAAATAAACAAATCTTTTCCAGAGAAATAGGTATGTTTTTTTTGAGTTCAAGACAATGTTACGTAGGGATCTCTTTTTTTGAAACTTTTGTTGGTGAGTCTCCAGATTTGCAGATGCATGTGAAGGAAAAGGAATAATATTAGGGCAGGCAGCGCTGGATTTTCGAAGCTCTGTTTCCATATCCATAGCTTTGTCGTACATTATAGTCCATTACACTCTATTCCAAACAAAATAACAATCCATTAAACCTTGTGACACATTCTATTCAGATTCGTTCTCTTCCAACTACATTTACCACATTTACCAGCTAACTTATGAATACATCAAGACAATATTCAATAATCACTCTAGGTGCTGCAAGAAAAAAAGGTTGGTCTATTCAAGGCCTTGTCAACTCTTCTCCATGTACCTCAACCATCAAACATGAAATAGGGAGACACACTTTTTATATATATGAAAACCACACAAATAAATTCAGAGGCTTTTTGTTCTGAAAGCGTCTATTTTGAATGACCTTCAATTAGAAAAATGAGTTTTCCTTTTAAATACATATATATTAAATTATAATCTATATTAAATATATATCGTGGAGCTTAATAGAAAAGCTAAAAAAGTTAACCTAGTTTAACAAACATTGTTCGTGAGTTATTATAAATTCTTACAACAAGAGAGTGAATGTACTTTTGAAACTCATTCACAAGTGTACTTTTTTTTTTCTTTTTTTTTTAACCACATGGTGAATCGGTAACTACCAGGCCTAATCTATAGGATTCAAAGTGTACTTTAACGCGACTAAAGTCGCCTTTCCAAGGGTTTTATGCCTAGCACCATGCTTTTAATTGTCTATTAAATAGCTAAAAATGCATAATTTCTATGGCGTATAAAACGATATTGACCTTTGTTTTCTTGCCATATCGTTCTGTTATATATTTGGTTAAGCATTTTCTAATTGCTGAAAGCTAGAAGTTTATGGTTGGGTTATTCATTTAGGGTAAGGATGGCTGGTTCTTACACCTTATCTTCAACCGTTGTAAGTTTTTCATTCAATAATCTGACGGGCAGGATCCAGGAGAACATTGGCAATTTAGTTAAATTGAATTTTTTTGTTGCGTACATTAATTATCTCACGTGAAACATATCTCATTCCTTCGAAATGTGTAGTGAGTTAGAAGCCTTAGATCTGTCAAATAATGGCCTCCAATCCTTCATACCTCTAGAGCTAGGGCGCCTCCAAAGTCTACAATACCTGCTTTTATTCAATAATGCCTTGACGGGCACCATCCTTCCACTCTTAGCTCCTGCAAAAGCCTTCTTGAGATTGTTGTGTATAAAAACAGCATCACAGGTTCCATTCCGGAGGAATTTGGCGCACTTTCTCAGCTACAAGTGTTGTTGCTCTACAAAAACAATTTATCTGGGAGCACGTTCCACACAGTATTTCTCCATGCAACTTTCTGGTTAGATTGGAACTCTCAAACAGCCTGCTAACTGGAAGCATACCATCCGGGCTGGGATCCATTCCATCCTTAGAAAATCTGTCCCTCTTCATTAACAGTTGACAGGACAGATTCCTTCCAGTGTGGGGAACTGCTCTAATCTTACGATTCGCGCACTATATAATAATCATCTGTCAGAATCCATCCTTGAAAGCCTTGGGTTTCTCTCTAGATTACAAGTTCTTACCATCCATGCCAATCACGTTTCGGGTTCCATTCCTCCGACACTGTTCAATTGTTCGAACTTTGTTAATATCTCAGCCTCCAAGAATCAGTTGAAAGGGAGAATACCCCCAGAAATTAGCAAATTAAGCATGCTAAATTTTCTGTCAGTTGGGGCTAATCACTTGTGGGGAGAGGTTCCACTGCCTTGCATAACTTTTCACTCCTCCGGAAGCTTGACATTTCCATAAACAACTTCAGAGGGTCCCTGCTAGGATCTCGGAACATACGATGTCCATCTCACCTGTAGCAGCAGAAATTGATGATAGCGCCAAAGAACTTGATGGTACGCTCGCGATTGGGCCTGAAAATGTCCTTCAAACAGACATCGTGGGCTCCCATATCCTACATCATCTTCTGAATTTTTGAAATAGAATTAACATTTCCCACAGTATCTCTATGTGGCTCCTCGCTTTGCAACCCGTCTAGATCACAGAAGATTAGTAATTTCGTCTTGTTCCTGCATGTAGATGAGAAAAAATAAACCATAACCTCTAAAACACGCCCTCTTTCTCGTGAATTCAAATCCAAAAAAGTAGATGCATACATCCATATAAGCCTTGTGCCTGGGTCATGAATTGAGTGAAGCAATGGTAGATATGGAGATGGTATCAAGGCTTGATTTCAGAAGCTGGTTGTGGAGATGGTATGGGGGTTTGATTTCAGAAGTTGGTTGTGGGTAATGAGCCGAACCAAAATTCTACTAAAATATGACAACGTCTTTTACAATCATGATAAGAAATGAGAGAAGCCAGGCCTCTCTGTATTTCTTCTTCCTCGACTCTGTTTCCCTCAGCTGTGATTATGGACAGAGGTAATGCGTAGTGGTTTTAAAATGTTTTGTTTCCCGCCCTTATCGATTATGCGTGGAGGTGGTCTCATAGAAAAGTCGTTTTAAATTTGAAACCACTTTGTTTCCCTCCCTTAGTTAATTGTGCAAGGAGGGAATGCACAGTGGTTTTAAATGTTTTGTTTCCTACCTTTGTCGATTATGCATGGAGGTGGTCTGATCAAAAAGTCGTGTTTTAAATTTGAAATCACTTTGTTTCCATCTCTTAGCTGATTGTGAATGGAGGTAATGAGTGTTTAGTTAATGGTTTTCAAATGTTTTGTTTCCCACTTTTATCGATTATGCCAGGAAATATACAAGACGCTTAGTCCATATTTGGAGAATAATCAATGGAATAGTAAATTAGTGATATTGTGTTGATCCACACTCACACCTAATGTGGATTATGTCTAACCCTCCACATTAGAGCCATACAAGGGTTTTAATTACTTTCCTTCCCCTGCGACACTCAGAATGTGACCCTCATCCATGCATTTGATGAGCTTTGTAAACATAATAATTGTCAATGAAAGGGAAGCTCCTCACTCCAAGTGTTCTTCTCAATGCCTATGTGCTTCATTTGTTGTTTAACCCTACTCCAATCCTTTCTCCTTTACTTTGTGCTATATCCCTCACAACACAATTTTATTACATAAACATTGAAGATAAATGAAACATCTTCCCACTTGCGTTCCATTTGGCATTTTAAGCCTCCATGCATTTAGCATGGCTCTCCAACCCAAAATTATTTTATATCATAAACACTATGTTTTACCATTGTTATATTAGATTGATGTTGGCGAAAATAGAAATAAATGGGATTTAAGGATGTTCTTTTGACCTAGAGAATATGGCTTATTGCCCAAGATATTACCCAAAGGCCACACTTTCTCACTATTATATTTCAAGAATTGGGAATTCATTGTAGGCTAGTTGATTTCTACTCGGGAAACCTCCTTCATCACACCACTCATTTAGTGTTCAAAGGAAACAATTAGAAATAGTTGCAGTTGTTATTTTGAGATCTTGGGTTTCATTATCATGGGTTACCATTCATTGGGCCTTATTTTCCTTTCTTCACCTTTTTCTTATATCTAGGACTTAGGGAATGAGGCTTTCATCGGTTTTGAATGACTCATAGATCTAACATTTACATGAATTTGCACTTCACCCTTAGAGTTTAAACTTAGATACATCGCGCTAGTGTATCTTTAATGATTTTGGCTTTCAATTTTTTATTTTCTTTCATCACAAATGACAAAAGGGGAAATAATTTGCCACAAATCTATGAATGCTTAATCATAAAGGTGTCACCTGAGGAAAATGAATGAATATCATATATAATGACATGGGATAAAATTTGACTAAGGGAAATAAGGGTACAATAATATTGATGTGTAGAACCTATTCAAATCACCAAGTATATTCCCAAACCATCAAGATGGCACACTTCTTTGAGTAAAATTATGAAACACCGTGGGACAATCCAGCTTAGATCTTATAGCCAAAGAATCGAGAGTTAGAATAGATTGCTTAAGTGATCACAACAAAAATAATGCACGTTGAATATATCATATACACATGGATCATACATATCAAGCTAAATGTGGTAGCTAAAGTGACCTCTTCCTACACCTAGGGTCCTAGATAGCCAAGGAAAGGTGTCATGAAACCAATGATAAATCCATGAGTTACATATAGATGTATATACCTCAGTTCAAAAATTATCAATGTGAAAATAATCCCAGAGGCTAAGATGACAATGAAAATTTATAAATTTCCTCTAAAAACCGATATATAAAGTGGGGTAACATGTCCTATGACATCCAACCTACAATTTTCAATGGAAAATCCTCAAAAGTCTCTTTGAAGAGATATGTACCATTGAGGGCCAAGATGAGGTATGAGACCTCACCAATTTGATAGTTGAATAAGTTTTAATCTTGATTTGTCAATTTTGGCCCTAAGTAGGCAAGGCAACATGGAAGGAGGTGAACCCCTTAAAAGAATTCAAATGGGGAATGGCACATAAGGCCTTATATATATAAAGATCTAAATTCAAGGACCCCCCTCATAAAAATTGCTAGACATGTATTGAAAGAATGTACACAATGAATGTTATGCTCTTAACCTACAAATGATACCCAAATACAGAATACGCGAAGAAAAGATACCGAGAACACAGAATGGCAATGATTTTATTATTCAGAGAGTAATGTTCACTTGCCTCTTCGAGGGGGCAACCTCCAA
>APFE030341106.1:28242-38650 GCA_000404065.3 Pinus taeda
GACACGATGCTCCTCGCAGGGAGTTTCTATCCTTTATATTTGACTCCTACGTGCAATACCACGGGCCAATACCGCGTATTACTAATACCATCTATCTAATACTACGGCCCATTTGCAACTAACTGTGGTTCCTTTATTAATTGCGGATTAACCACTTACAATTATTAATATGGGCTTTATTGACTCTTGACTATGACGTGGTCCCATTACATAGATAAGGGGGTTAGGGTGGGACCCTAACAATGAACCATCCAAATCTTGATAGAGACAATATAATTTCCCTTGAATCTCATAATAAATGGGGATTCTACATATGAGGTGACCGTCTAACTCTATCTCATGTATATGGAAAATCTAACAGATGTTATTGAGAAGAGGAAGATCATGGTGATTAGTTTCAACTCGATGCTAATGTAAACCCACTTCAAACGCAACAAGGGGAATCTAAGACAAACATCCAATCCTTTGGTGTGTATATGGGTTAAACAATAACACCCCCTCTCATTTGCATGAAGTGTACCTTGTACAAATCCATCTTAGAGTCGAGGCCATGAAAAGATGAAGTCCAAGTAAACTGAATGTATTGTCTATAAATAACCTCTCTAACAACGTGACAGAAGCATATGATAATGACATTTACGTTGGAGGTGTATATCACTTGAGTTGCATTACAACTTTAATCTCTCCCCCACAAAGATGTGTCATGCTCCCTTGTGATGATGCATCAAACCTTACTGGAGAACAACCTCATGATGTAAAAGGAAATTAAACATGATTTAACTTTAATAGTGTTGCACATTCAACCCCCATGTCACACTCATGGCTAATGTGAGGTTATTTAAATCATTTATGTGGATAATATAATTTTATCTGATCTTATGTACACAATGTTCTACAATGACACAATTGGGTTTTTTAAGCAAACAAAATATTTGTATCAAGGGTTCACTGCTTATGCATTAGGGCTAGAGAGGCCTTTTCTTTATGAGTGATTTATTGATTATCTACTACAATATGGGAGAGCACTACAAGATCGATCTCAACATGAAGTGTAGATATTGTGAGAAATTCAGATGAAGTCTTTACAAATTATCTAAATAGGGGACATTACAAGGGTCATATTGAATGAGGATAACCAAAATTTGTTGGTTTCAATCTTCAAGGGAAAACCATGGGAAACATCAAAGAGCATGGAACAATATAAGGGTCGAAGCTCGAATGGTTTCATGGGACACTTTTATAGATAACATCAACCAATGGTGAGTAGATATCTTCCTAATTTCCATCCCCTAAACACATCCTTTATTGCACTAAACCAAAAATAAATGAATCTTGTTGGTTTTGATAAGTGTCATTCAGTGTCATTGTGCAATATTTCATATAAGATCTCGACAAAATCATTAGCAACCACTTAAAATTCCACTCAATAAAAATTATCCCATAAGAGAAAATGGGATTTTCTAAAAGGAAGTATAATCCTATAAAACATTGTAATGGTCCAAGAATATATTCAAAGTAGCCAAATAGATGGAAATAGTGGAATGGCCATAAAGTTAAAAATGAAAATTATTTTTGTAAGTTTGGACACTCTTTCTTGTTACTTTTTCTCCACCCATGCACCTCTTCTCTCCATTATGTAATAAATAAATCTAAATACCTCCCTCGTAAAAAGAGCTAGATATGTATTGAAATAATGTAGACAATGACCCATCTAAATCTTGATAAAGACGATAGAACATCCCTTGAATATCATAATAAATGGGGCATCTGTAGATGGGGTAATAAACAACTCCTTTCTTGCACTATTACCAAAACAAATGGATCTTGGTGGTTTTGATACACATCATTTAGTGTCGTTGTGCAATATTTCATATAAGGTCATGACATAAATTATTAGCAACCATTTGAATGTTCACTCAAGAAAAATTATCCCATAAGAGAAAACGGGGTTTCGTAAAGGGAATTATAATACTATAAAACATTGTAATGGTCCAATAATATATTCACAATAGCCTAAGCTGAGTTGTAGTTAGTTCTTAGATGAACATGGCATAGTCTAGTTGTAGTAGTCGTAACTTGGTCAAGTTGTTGTAGTCGAGGCAAGACTTGGTTGGGTTCCCAAGTCCCAAAAAAAGTAAGGGTAGCTGTGAGGGCATGATAGCTAAGGAGTGTCAAGGCGTGCCAAGGAATGAAAAGGCTTGCTAACACATGCTAGACAATGTCAATGCATGTTGAGGAGTGTTAGGGAGTGCCAAAACATCACAAGGGAGAACTAGGTCAAAATGCATGGAAATGAATGAATAAGAGTGTGTGTCAAGGAGTGTCAACGAATTCCAGGTGTTTCAAGGATAAAGTGTGTTAGGATAAGGTCAGAATAAGACTTGTAGGAGGCAAGCCTATGGTTACAATAACAGCTTGGACAATGTAGTTTCAGACAAAGGGATACTTTGGGTTGGGCACAACATTGTTTTTCCAATGACTTGGTTTGGTTTTTAGACGTGCCAAGTGTTATGGCATGTCAAGATGTAAATTATGTTGCTTAGTTGTTTTATGACCATGGTTGGATGTGAGCCTTGTCTTCATAACTTGTTAAGTTGTGTGATTTGAGATTCGATTTGAGTATCCTAAGATGATTTATAGGAAGTTATTAAGTGAACACGGAATAGTCTATTCATAGTAATTGTAACTTGGTCAAGTTGTTGTAGTCGAGGCAAGATTTGATTGGGTTCGCAAGTTGCAAAAAACTTTAAGGGTAGTTGTGAGGGCATGATAGCTAAGGAGTTTGAGGGCATGTTAATGAAGGAAAAGGCATGTTAAAAAATTCGATACAATGTCAATGCATGTCGAGGAGTGATGAGGAGTGTCATGGAATCACAAGGGAGAATTAGGTCAAAATGCATGGAAATGAATGGATAAGACTGTGTGTCATGGAGCGTCAGTGAATTCCAGGTGTCCTAACGACATAGTGGGTTAGGAAAAATTTTAATTCTAATGTACACCTTCAAGTGAGATTACTAAGTTTACCAAAACAATTTCATTGATTTACCTCGTCTCTTGCTAAGTGAAAGTAGTCTTTAGTGACATGCAAGTCCAGGGTTCACTAAAGATAAAAATTGTGATTTTAAAATTTATGTGCGGTTCTTAGAACATTATTAATATTTTTACATCGTTAGAGTTTCAATTCCAATCCAAGAAGCCACTACTGTGTGCAAAAATATTCTGAAACAACCAAATTCCACAACATGACAAATCAGGCGCCTTCAGAATTTTATATGCCAGAACATAGAGAACATATGGTGAAATATAGAGGTTGATAGCTAGAGTATCTTATGATCTACAACCCTACACAATCAAATTCCCAAGAACAATATCTAAGCGTCAGTTATTAAGAATCAACCATGGCAATTTGTTTGGTTTGGCACTTTTCTCCAACTCTAGAAACACACACAGAATTACAATAAATTGCATACCATGTTCTCATTATAAATCCAAATTCCAATCCTTGAAGTCTATGGTCTGCTAAAGCAACCAAACACAAATAATAGAGGAACCTTTACATGGAATCAAAGGTTAGAGAGTTAATTATCTTGTTTGAAATCATAACATTACCTCAACAACAAAGCAAGCCCAGATCGTGTCACTGTGAGCTCCCATGACTCCCTTTAAAATCATAAGTCCCAAACCTCAAATGATGACAGCTATTTCAAGGAAGATCCCTCGCTCCTCATAAAGCATCTACAATATTGGTGAAAACCAACAGAAGGTAACATGATAACGTTAAACCATGTCTCAAAATAACAAAAATGAGTAATTGAGTGCAATATAAAAACCATGTTAATACAAGAAATTAACTGACCTCTATAAGCAATTCTCATGGCTGACTCATATTCTTCACTATGATAGGGAACATCATAGTTTGAAGACCCAATTCCACTGCCCAGCTTGCACCACTTTCTAGGTTACCTATGAAAGAAATCCACCATCCTTATTAAGCACCTACATAGTTTCCAAGGTAATAAACAATTATACTTGACTGACAAGTTTCCAGTGATATTTATCTTTTTTTAACTGCTGGAAGAAGAAATTTATCAGTTGGAGCAAAAAAAACACTCCATGGATGGAAAATACATAAAGAAGCACAAGAAGATTACAATTGTAAATGTAAATTCCCAATATATCATAATGGCATTGTAACATTTTAAAGCACCTGTAAACACCAAGAATGGAGATGAAATACCCTTCAGTGTCATCTCAAGGACTAGCAGGAAAATGCAGAATTATTAGATTATGTAGTCTCTTAAAGATAGAACCTTTAGGAAATAAAACAAGAAATATTAATATTGAAGGCAGATATTATCCTACAACATTGTTGGCATAGAAACTTAGAATAAGAATGACACTTAGTTTTTGTAAATGTTCATCCTTGCTATTGTCGACCTGCATGGAGGAAAATGAAAAATGATTCAATGTGCACATTTTACTTAGCTGAGTTTCCTGAGACTATTTCCCATTATGATTTTTCACTTTAAGGGAAAGTTATATTAGGCTCTTACCTTTATTGACCAACATAGGCTACCCAAGAGTTACTTTCAAGTACTTGTAAGAAACTACTGTAATTCAATTTGTTATTGCAAAGTAACCTTTACTACATGAAATTCGTCATTAGGCATATAGCTTCTAAGAGAATTTATTTGATCATTTCAACTTGTGTATCATATTTTTTATATTGGTTCAATCATGTGACAACTATCAAATGTGAAAAATCCTTGTAGTATAACTCTCTAAAATTTAGTTGTCTACATCTTCATCTTTATGAAAACAAATTTATGGATCAATGCAACACGTAGATCCATGTGCATGCAATAATTTTTGGAACTGACCGTCTAGGTGTGGAGCATAGGATAAAAGGCAAAAGAAAGAATGGGAAAGGGTTGGTGATTACTAGATATTGATGAACCAAGCGAACCAGGAATCAATGCGGCCTTCCTGGGTTGTGAAAGGCGGGTACACCCTTTCTCTGTTGGTCTCTGATCTATGGGTTGGGTCATTCTTGTTGTTGATGATTAGGCTTTGAGCCTTCTATACTTCTTTATGTATTTATTTCTATGAAGCATAATGAAAGAGACAATTTTCACCTATGATGTATTATTGAGTTCTATATTGGTTCTTTAAAATGATTAAATATCTGTATATATGCTATATAATTTCCTAAGGTAATGTGAGTAGAATAATGTGGTCAGTAAGTGCTTGATTGCTATGATTTAAGATCGGTTGCAAGTCGTGGTTCCCTTGGTGCCTCATTCTATCCCCTCACACTTCAGTCATGGCACACCTCGAGTGAGACTCCTTACCCTCTCTGGGTAAGGTGAAAATGTCAACATTGTTCTAGACTACAACGAAGCCTTGTTGGCCACTTGTACCTGAACCTAGGGTCTCTTCCTTGTTCCCATTTTCATGCCAACACATGCCAAATCATGCCAAGTGCTAAGGCATGCCAAGATTTTCTAGGTGTTAGGCTGTGGCACCAACACATGCTAATGAGTGTTAGGGAGTACCAGGAAACACAAGGGAGCACTAGTTTTAATTGCATGGAAATGAATGAATAAGAGTGTGTGATAGGGAGTGTTAGTGAGTTCCAAGTGTTCTAAGGAGGGAGTGAAAAGGTATTCTAGGTAGTACCAAGGCATGTTATAGTGTTAGGGAAGCATGCCAAGATGTACCAAGTTCCAAGGTGTGCAAATGCGTAGTAAGGACTGTTAGTGAGTGTTAGGGAAACACAAGGGAGCACTAGGCCAAATAAGAGTGTGTGACAAGGAGTGCAGTGAGTTCCAGGTGTGTTAAGGATAGAGTGACATGGTATGATAGGCAGTGCTAAGGCATGCTAGAGTGTGAGGGCATCATCCTACCAAAATGTGCTGGATGCCAGGGTATGCCAACACATGCTAGGAAGTGTTATAGAGTGCCATGGAAACACAAGGGACCACTAGGTAAAAACAATGCATGGAAATGAATGAATAAGATTTTTTGACAAGAAGTGTCAGTGAGTTTCAGGTGTGCTGAGGGAGTGACAAGATATTATTTGCAGTGCTAAGGCATGCTAAAGGTCATGGCAATGATATAACAAGGTGTGCCAAGTGCCAGGGTGTGTCAATGCATGCTAGGGAGTGTTAGGGAGTGCTAGTTTCAAATGCATGTAAATGAATGAATACGAGTATGTGACAGGGAATGTCAGTGAGTTCTATGTGTGTTAAGGAGTGAGTGACAATGTATGCTAGATAGTGCCAAGATATGCTAGATTGCCAGGGCAACATGCCAAAATGTGCCAGGTGGTAGGGAGTGCCATGGAAACACAATTGAGAACTAGCTCAAAATGCATGGAAATGGACGAATAAGAGTGTGTGATAGGGAGCGTCAGTGAGTTTTAGGTGTGTTGAGGAGGGAGTGACAAGGTTATATGCTAGGCAGTGTCAAGGCATGCTATATTTCTAGGGCATCTGAGGGAGTTGTAGAGAGTGCCAAAGGATGCCAAGGAATGTAGGGGGTGATAACATGTGCCACATAGTGCCAAGGGATTGTTAAATGTTCCAGGTGCTATGGCATGTCAATATGTAAACTATTTTCTTAGTTGTTTTATGGCCATGGTTGGACGGGAGCCTTGACATGGTAACTTGTAACTTGTTAAGTTGGATAAGTTGAAATTATACATGAGTAGCCTAAGGTGAGTTATAGTCAGTTATTAGGTGAACAAGGCATAGTCTAGTTGTAGTAACTGTAACTTGGTCAAGTTGTTGTAGTTGAGGAAAGACTTGGTTGGGTTCCCAAGTCCCAAAAAACGTGATGGTAGTTGTGAGGGAATTATGCCTAAGGAGTGTCAGGGCATGCCAAGGAATGAAAAGGCATGCTAACACATGTTGAACATTGCCAATGCATGTCGAGGAATGTTAGGGAGTGTTAGGGCATCACAAGGGAGAACTATGTCAAAATACATGTAAATGAACAAATAAGTGTGTGTACCAAGGAGTGTAAATGAATTCCAGGTGTCTCAAGGACAAAGTGTGTTAGAATAAGGTCATAATAGGAATTGTAAGAGGAAATCCTATGGTTACAAATAGAAGGGGTTATTCAAATCATTTAAGACAAAGGGAGACTTTGGGTTGGGCACAACATTCTTTTGTTAATGACTTGGTTGGGTTCCCAAGTCACAAAAATAGTAAAGCTATCTATGAGGGCATTACAATTAGGTAGTGCCAAGGTGTGCCAGGGAATGCCAGGAAGTACTAGCACATGCTAGATAATTCCAAGGCATGTTAGTCATGCTAAGAAAAGCCAACTGCTAAGGCATTCCAAGATGTTCCGGGGTGTGGCGCGACTACATGCTAGGGAGAATTTAGGACCAAGTGCTAAGGAAACAAATGTCAACACTAGTTTCAAATGCATGGAAATGAAGTGTCAGCGAGTTCTAGGTGTGCAAAGGAGGGAGTGACAATGTATGCTATGCAACACCAATGCATGCTAGAGTGATAGGGAAGCATACCAAGATGTGTCAAGCGCCAAGGTGTGTAAATGCTTACTAAGAAGTGTTAGGGAGTTCCAGGGAAATATAAGGGAGAACTAGATCAAAATGCATAGAAATTAATGAATAAGAGTGTGTGATAGGGAGTGTCAATTAGTTCTAAGTGTGCTAAGGAGAGAGTGACATGGTATGCTAGGTTGTTCTAAGTCATGCTAAGAGAGAGTGACAGGGCATGCCAAGGAATGAAAAGGTGTGCTAACACATGGCAGACAGTGTCAATGGATGTTGAGGAGTGTTAGGGAGTGTCAGGGGAACACAAGGAAGAACTAGGTCAAATTTCTTGGAAATGAACAAATAAGAGTGTGTGCCAAGGAGTGTCATTGAATTCAAGTGTCCCAAGGATGAATTTTTTTAGGAGAAGTTCAGAATAGGACTTGCAGGAGGCAAGCCTAGGGCTGTGATAAGGCACAGAAAAAGTAATTTCAGAGATAGGGAGACTTTGGTTTGGGCACAATATTGTTTTGCTAATGAATTGGTTGGGTTCCCAAGTCACAAAAAAAGTAAGGTTATTTGTGAGGGAATGACAACTAGGGAGTGCCAAGGTGTTCTAGTGAATGTAAGGTTCCCAAGTCATGGAAAAATGTAATTCTAGATGTGAGGGCATGACTGCCAAGGTGTATTAGGGAATGCTAGGGCATGCTAACATGTGCTAGATAGTATGAAGGCATTTCAAACAAGCTAAGATGTACCAAGTGCTAAGGCATGCCAAGATGTGCAAGGGTGTGACAATTATGCATGCTAGGGACTGTCAAGGCAACAAAAGGGAGGAACAAGTTAAACTACAAGGACATGAACGCATAATAGGGTTAATAAGTCATCAATTTACCTTTTCCATGAAGGGCATGCTAGGAAAACCAACACTAGGTGCCAATAGGTGCCAAGTGCCAAGTTTCAATGTATTCTAACCACCAAATATTACTCCGTTGCTTCTCATCTACTTTCCAATAATTGATCTCAAATAACTTTAATATTAAACCATGCCAAAGCATACCAAGTCATCTCAACACATGCCAAACATGCTAAGACTTGCCAAGTGCCAAGTGCCAATGTGTTTTAGGGAGTGTGATGCATGCTATGAAGTGGAAGAGCATGTTAAAGAGTGATAAGGTGTGCTAGAGAGTGCCAATGCATGCAGAGGAGTGTTAGGGAGTACTAGGACAACACATGGGAGCACTAGGTCAAAATTCATGGAAGTGAATGAATATGACGGTGTGTCAGGGATTGTTAATGAGTGCTAATTTTCATGCCATGGAGGGAGTGACAAGGTATGCTAAGCACGGGCAAGGCATGCTAGGGAATATCATGGCATGTCAAGAAGTGCTAGAGTGTAATAGGTAGTTCTGGGGTGTTCTAACATGTGTCAAATAGTGCCAAGGCATGCCAGGTGCTAAGACATGCTAGGATGTGTAGGGTGCTAGACTATGCAAATATGCATCAAGGAGTTTCAAGGGAAAAAAAGGAATAACCAAGCTAAAATGTAAGGAAATGAAAACATAAGAGGGTTAATAAGTCGAGACTTTATCTTTTTAAAAAGGGGCATGTTAGGCACATAATAATATGTTTCAATACATGCCAAGTGCCAATGTTTGCCAAGTACAAATGTTTGTCAATGCAATATTATGCCAAGGTTTTCTAGGGCATGCTAGGGACTGCATGGCATGCCAACACATGTTAGGGAGTGTTATGCTATGCTAGGGCATGCTGACATGTGCTTGGGAGTCCTACTCACGACAAGATTTTCTAGGTACAAATATGTTCCAAGACATGCGAGGTGTGAAGGAATGTTAGTGTACTATTCCAAAGCATGTTAAGGTGTTCCATGAGTGTTCAGGAGTGATAGGTCCCTCTCATTAATAGAATTGAGAGAGGATGATTATGTATTAAGTAATATAGTTCCTACACACACTAGTGGAACTTTATCTAAAGGAAATTTGCTAGATAATAAATCTAATAGAGATGAATCATGTGTTGACTCATAGGAAAACTATATTCTTATGACTTGAGGGAAATGATTCACACTAATTACTTCTTAACAATTTCATTGAATATAACCACTATGACATTGGACACATAATTAAAAGGACTCCACAACAATGGTCTTAAATAGTTATCTTTTGAAGAAAAATATAGTAATAGGTACATAGTGTCATAAAAAACTCATTGGAATGATTAATTATGATGAAAATTTTTTGATCGTCACCAAAAGTAACCAAAAAGAGCATTGGAGAGGGTCAATAAAAGATCGTCACTAGAAGTGTCACCAAAGAGAGAATTTGTGATGGTCCTTTAACGACCCTCACCAAAAGTGTCACCAAAGAGAGAATTAGTAATGGGCCTTTAACGACCCTCACCAAAAGTGTCATTTAAAATGGCTTTGGTGACAAACCTTAAAGGACCATCACTATATACACTTACAACAATGTTTTTTTAAGGACCGTCACCATATGCAACATTGGTGATGGACCTTAAAGGTCCATCACAGGCATGACCCTCACCATTGACCTTTTTTCTTGTCGTGTGTGTTGTTATATAAATATTTTATATATTATATAGAAGTATATATATATATATCATAGCTAAGGATCCAAGGGATGAGAGCAAGAAAATTGACTTATTATAATAGATTAAATATAGTGCATGATTTTTTAAGTTTTTTCATTATTTTATTTTCTTTGACATGGTTGATCCAAAATATAGGTTTAATATTTTACAACCAATTAAGTTTCTCTAATTTAGATAATTTCTTAAACACAATACAATGTGATCAAATTTAAAGGAGACTTGTGGAGGGGGTGGAGAGAGGGAGCGAGATAGTGAAAAAGTTGGAGGATAGAG
>APFE030341106.1:42025-59814 GCA_000404065.3 Pinus taeda
AAAACATATATTTTGAAAATTACAAATTATTAGAGATACATAGTGCAAAGTTGTCTCACCTATACACCATGTGAGGATGAAGAAGTGTTTAAGGAAGGATAACATTTCAACCAATCTTTAACAACCTTTCAATCCCCTATCACTTGTAAGTTTAGATTTCTTGACACAATTAAGATGACTAACATAAAAGATGGATTCATATTATTGTAGTACTTGTTAGGTAGTTGTATTTTTGTTCTTAGACTAAATTAGTCATTCATGTTAGTCATTTTTAGTTATATTACTTGTTAGCTAGTAACATATTTTAACCCATGACTAAATTAGTGATTTATGTTAGTCGTTTTTAGTTCGATCACTTAATATTGCTCATTTTTTGTAGTATTTCACTTGGAAAAGTTGTGGTGACTAACTTTTTTAGTCACCTAATCACTAATTCCTCATTTTCAACTAGTGACCACAGAGTACATGAACACCATCTCAAACTACCAAGCTTGGCATAAATTTTCTACCATTGACCATCACGAGGATGTCGAAAAGTTTGTCTTCCCATAGTTGTCTAAGTCATAGTAATGTCTTGCATGGCTTACTCAAGCCTATTTTGTCTCACATGGGTACATGGGTAGATTTTATGCAACATCTTGTCAAGTGGAAGTTCAAGTGTTGATTTTCGAATGTAACAGTCATAGAGTAGTTGAAGAGTCATGAGAGTAGCTAAACAATCACAAAGGGGAATGTCAAGGGTCACCCCACCCTTTCCTATATATAGTACCTCATAACTCATTGTAAGGGCTTTTGGTAAGCCAAGCTTCAGATAGGAGTATACTAGAGAAATATTGGAGAGTATTGTAGCGAGCCTTGGATTCTCCATAGGAGGAGCACGCGGCAGTGACTGTAATGTTATGCTATCGGGACTAGTGGTTGGTCATGGTTGTACTGTATGATTAGAACTTTCACTTCTTAATATAACAGAGCCAACACGTTTCATGCATATGTTGTTATTGTATTTCAGCTAACTTATTTACTCTAATGATATATGCATCTGCTTACTTATGCATGTGCGTATAGACTCTTTCTATACATGTATGTATGAATCTTACTGAAATGTGTTGCTAGTTTAACCATCACTTTGGATTGTAGGTTCACCTTCCTTCCAGTCTATGATGCATGTTTTCTCGTGTGTTCCATTCCACCCTACTTGCTTACACAAGCTTCCAAGGGGCACACTCATTCCACTCTCTGTTGGGAACGAGATACCCTAAAGGATAGTTGTGAGGCTAAAAACCCATATTTTGTTCAAATTTTGTAATAAACTTGGAAAGACTCTGCATTTTGTGGTCGCGGAGTGTGTAGGTGTCATAAGTCATAAAAGGTTATCCACGCTTAGTTTGTAAAGTAAAGTCAATTGTAGGGATTGTATAAAAAGAGCTAAGCTCTAAGTAGTTAGAGTCATCGATCAATCATGTAAGAGAGTCATAGCTCTGAAGTAATAAGTCTAAGTTTTGGGTCATAGCGTAGGTAGAGGCTCTTCAGCTGAGTGCACAGAGGCATAGAGTAGAAGTTTGTAGTTGAGTGCATGGACCCCTGTAGTTGTGTGCGTAGGGTGAACAGAGTCTGTAATCGCTTGGAAGATATCAATAAAGAGAAGTATTCTCCAATTTCCGTGTCATTATTCCGATAAATGCATCTTATCATTTTATGTATGAATTTCCTTTGTAATTCTTATGTGATGCAAAAATGTGTGTGATTATGTTGGCTAACTGAACGCATATAAGAATATATGTTTACACAGTGCTAACTATGAGTATTTAATAAGATAAGTAAGACACTTAGACTAGTTTAGAAATCTGCACGGTACGCTGCCTTAGCAGCGTGAAAGTGTCTAGATCAAGGGTTAGGGTTGCATGAAGCACAACTGAACCCTTTCACAGAGGTATTGAACGACGGAATAGAGGACTCGTCTAGCAAGCCCTAGAGAAAAGTGACATGTGCGAAGGTAGGAATAAAGGGAATAAAATGACATCACGACCATCTCAAGGTTTGGAAACTTGGTTCTAACATCCCCCCATACTGCTTTGGGTGAGACTTCGGTCCACGCTCCGTGGGCTGATGCTGAAAGGGCCAGTAGTGTAGGGATTTGTTTGGCTAATTAACGCTAAACCTGGGTTAGGCTCCCTCAAGCCAACAAATGGTTATGTAGTTGGGACCGTAATCCGCATAAGAGATGTGTGATGTTCTATCATTGGAATCTGACTAAGAAAGAGATTGGAGACTAGTTGGATGGGAAGATCCATGAATTCACGGCGTAGGAGAAAACAAACCCATGGCTAACAAAGGAATAATGGCTAGACAGGTACTTGTATACATAGATCACCAAAATATTTTTCTACTCCTTTCTGATTGAACTATACGAGTGGATCGTGAAGCTAACATATAGCTAAGAAAGGTAAACTTGAGGGTCCTATTGTGTGGACCCCAAAGCTAGTGTGAAGGTTGGAAGCATCGGAGGATAAGATCACTCGCATTGTCAATCATTGGATCAATCGCGTCATAGGAGGATTTTTAACTAAATTTGCGATCGACACCTTAGTCAACTATAGTGAGGCGGAGCAGCACTTTTTCAATGAACCATGAGGTAAGTATGTGAAATATTTGAACACATGGATTAAAATTTTATCGTGCGAAAAATGGGTTATGCAGCTACCTTGATGTTTGGGGCTACACAAAGTGAAAAAACTTACATAAATGAAGGAAAAAAGGGTCCTAAATATAGTCTATTGATTTCACCTCCGCGAGGCGATGAAGAGGGAATAACATAGGTTTCTTCACAAAGTGTTATTCAGTTAATAAGCCAAAGATTCCCATGAATACCACCTCCACCCACACCACCTCAAACTTCACCACCATCACTTGCAACTTCACTCGTACCACCTCCACCTCCACCACAGTTCAGCATGGAAAATTCAGTGAAGCTGCCGTTGTTCAAAGGATTGGCGAATGAGGACCCAGACCAATTTTGGTTCAATTAAAAGATGTATGGGAATATCAGGTCGTTAGAGATGATAACATGAAGAAGGTGACATTGGTTAGTGCTCTACAGGATTGCGCACTAACTTGGTATATCAAGTACGCTAATGATAACCCGAATGCTAGAATCGCAGACATCTAGACAACACTGAATAGAGAATTCAGTAGGCCTAAATCTGAAGCATAGTCTACTATGGGGTTCAAAGAAATCATGATGCAACCAAGAGAGACACTTTGGGAACTTGATCAAAGGTTGAAGTGTACAATTCGTGAATATAGCATGAACCTAATAGACAGACAACATCGCGAGTGATTTGTGGCTTCACTCCTGCCACACTTAAGGGTTGTGTTGTCGCAGCAGAAGATAACAACTCAGGCAGAGGCCCTGGAGATTGCAACGAAGTTGCATTAAACATTGATGCAGGATCCAAATCTGGGGGTTCAACAGATCCATGCACACATGAAAAATCTTTTCCTTGAGATGCAAATCTTGAAGCAGGAAAAAATAGTTCGACCAGAGGTGTGCAAAGAGGTATGGTGTCTGAAATGCAAGATTCAGGGGCATGACAAAGACCATTGTCTTTTCTTTGCAAAATACCTTACAGGAGGAGGACCAATGCCTTTGAGGCCAGAAGCTCAAGCAAGACCAAGCGTGAGGCCTGCATTGTGGTGCCCTATCTATCAAATAACAGGAAAACATGCCACAGATAATTGTCATTTGTTATAGATTTTTGTACAAACACCGCGAAAATAGTTCTACAACTTCTGTAGGTTGGTAGGGCATGATGAGCGTAATTGCAGGAGTTATGAAATGATTATGGATAGAACTCCCACCTATAGGGTTTAGGCCGAAATGCAACCCCTTTATTAGAGCACAGGGATGACGCAGACAGGATTTCAAGGGCATAGATGAGGCCGAGGCAGAGGAGGACCTAGCAGAGGTTGGGGACAGTTGATCTGCTACAATTGCAAAGGACTAGGACATTATGGCCATGATTGTACTAACTAAACACGTCCACCGTGCAAGTATTGCACTTTGTTTGATCATGAAATGGAAGATTGTCCTATGTTGATAACTAGGATATGTGACGAAGGGGCGCTACCACCTCCGCCGGCTCAGAACCTGCATATGATGAGGTCTGAGCCATGCAAAGAGGATCCAAACGTAAATATAGTGCTCCGGAGCAGAGTCACAATAGGAGAGGACAACGGGTAACAACCAAAAGACAGTACATGGGTTCGCAAAGCTTCGGTGAAGGAAACTGAGTTTGATTTGGAGCACGCATGTGAAACCTTCATGGAAGTGAAGAAGAGCTTTGTTGAGGCCTCCATCTCAAGAAGAAAGGATAAGCCTGATCAGGAGATAGACCCTTCTATGCTTACAACTTTCCTGGTGACCTGTATGAAGTTACTGTGCGATATCAAGGTTGTGAAGGGGCTACAAGAGCTCATAAATAAATGCACCAGAAACACTCCAAGTGAGCCGCATGTAGTACGAAAGATAGGTAAGCATAAAAAATGGATGGGATGAGAGATGATACTGACAGCATAGATTGGAAAGTATGAGATGGATCAAGTTATCTTGGACCTGGGGTCAGACGTGAACGTCCTACCTAAACAAACTTAGGAGCGGATGGGAAGACCCACACTACAATGGTCTCCGATTCAGCTAAGGATGGCGAATTAGCAAAAGATCATCCTCATGGGGCGGCTGTAGGGGGGTGACTGTGGATATTGAAGGTGTGAGTGCACTGGCTAGCTTTGAAGTAATAGAAATTGTGGGTGATAGCAACCCCTATCTTGCATTCTTGGGAATTGACTGGGCTACTGATAGGAACGGGGTAATCAACCTAAAGATGTGAAAGATGATATTTGAGAAGAAATTGCTACGCGTAATAGTACCCCTAGATCCTGTTGAGGGATCACACTATACTAAACCAATCCGTGATTATGAGAGTGATGATGATCTGGACTGTATCTATAAGATAACAACGTGAGACCAAGATTGGGTGAATCCCACTGCGGATGGAGACTTAGAGTGTTGGCAGAATCGGTTACATGAAGTAACTATGCTGAGCTATAACATGATGACCCGGTCACTGCACTGTGTGTCATCGGAGGTAAGAAATATGCCTAATTATGATGGTCTGAATGATGTAGATATTTTTCTAGATGCATTTGAGAATGAGGTACCAGAAAAGCAGTGCTTCCAGGCAATGGACTGGGCACTGCGCGCTATGCCTGCAAGGTGGTGGGGTACGCATAAGGGAAGATTTGATGATTGGCGCGAATATAGGAGAATGATGAGAACTCACTTTTGGAAGCCGAAGATGTGAATGACAGACAAGTATGATGGGTAGGATGATCCATGTGCACACTTGGCCAAATGGGCCCAGGCTTATGGAGAGAAGCCCCAACTTGAATGGGTGCAATTGTTCTGTCATACCCTGGATATCGCCCCGATGAACTGGTATGTAGAAACAGAGCTCTGCCATGGGATAGGTGAATGGGATATCCTGCACGAAGGATTCATGATGAAATTCAATTTTGAAGACAGGTTTGACAGTATTAATGAAGCACTATAAGAGGTGAAAGAAACAATATTTAGGATACCGCAGGATCCTTTTGAATGATTCAACCTCAATGTTCTACTCAGTTGAGTCACACGCTAGAATGTTATAATATAACTGCTGAAGAAGATGATGAGGATCTGTGAAAGATTAACATCCCTGGAATAGAAGGTCACCGCGAGGTTGAAGGACCGCAGGTTGAGAATCTGGATATAAATGCGCCGCTGAAAACGAAACATGTGAACATTGGTATGGAGGCAGAGCCCAAATTCACGAAGATTGGAGATTATTGGGACGATGTGATGGTGGATAAGGTCGCTGAATTTATCCGCAAATACCAGGATTTATTCGCTACCAAGTTTACGGACCTAAAAGAGTTAATCAGGGACTTAGGCTTTATGAAGATCACATTGAAGCCCAATGCAAAGCCGATTAAGCAAAGACCTTACCGTCTCAATTCAAAGTATAAGGAGACGGTCCGCTTAGAGCTAGACAAGATGCTCATGACATGCATCATTGAACCTATGGAAGAATCTGACTAGGTAATCCCTATGGTGGTACAAGAGAAGAAGAAGAAGGATGAAATAAGGATATGCGTGAATCGTAGAAAGTTGAATGACGCTTGCATACATGATCCTTTCCCGACTTCATTCACTAATGAAGTTTTGGACAATGTAGGTGGCCAAGAAGTATATTCCTTTACTTACGAGTTCTCGAGGTACCACCAAATCAAAATTGCATCGGAAGATAGGAGCAAGACAACCTTCGCGACTGAGTGGGGTCGTTTCCAATACACTATAATTTCTTCAGATTAAAGAATGTGCCTATGATTTTCTCATGTGTAGTTGTTGTTGTGTTCAAGGATTTTATTCATAAGTTCCTAGAAGCATACTTTGATGATTGGACTATGTTTGGGCTAGTGAAACGCCATGTAGCAAGCCTGTGCCTAATGTTGGATACCTGTCGAGGATACCAGATCATGCTCAACTTGAAGAAATGTCTATTTTGTGTTCCCTTTGGGACCCTACTGGGTCATGTGTTTGTAGATAGGGACTGCTGGTAGATCCTGTGAATATCATGGTGATACTGAACTTGGAAGCACCAAGGAGTGTGAAATAGTTGCACGCTACCCTGGGACATACGGGATATTACAGAAAGCTTATCAAAGGCTATGCCCAGATCACCATGCCTATGGAGAAATTGTTAAAGAAGGATGTCATGTTCTACTGGATTGAAGACTGTAAGAAGAGATTGGATGTGTTGAAAGAAAAGATGGTCACTGCGCCGATTTTAGTCTTCTTGGATTGGAACAAGGAGTTCCATGTACATGTCGGTGCTTCATGTATAGCACTGGGAGCAATACTCACATAGGCTGGTGGAGAAGACCTAGACCACCCTATCGCGTTTGCAAGCAGAAGGTTATCTAAATTAGAGAAGAACTATTCCACTACCGAGTGCGAAGTGTTAGCCATGGTGTATGCACTCGAGAAGTTTAGACACTACTTGTTGGGAGGCAATTTTAAGATGTACACAAATCATTCCACGCTAAAATACCTGGTCAATAAGCCTGTTTTGGGGGGGGTGAATCTGCAGATGGCTATTATTGTTCCAGGAATATGATTTTTAGGTTTTGGTGAAGCCTAGATGACTGAACATAGGACCAGACCATGTGTCGTGCATGGAAATAGGGGAAGAGCCCACTAATTTGGAGGAAGGATTGCCTGACGTGCAGCTATTTGCAATGCACATCGCGGGTGGTGATTTTGAAGATATAATACACTTCCTAATGACAAGAACTGCCCTGGAAAGATGCATTGTCCAGCAGAAGAAGGAATTAGTGGTGCGCGCAGAATATTTCTTAGTCATTGCTGGGAAAATATACAAAATGGGGTCTGATGAGATATTACGATGATATGTACCTGAGTTTGAAAGAATCAGCATCCTCACAGATGCTCATGGGGGCGTCGCAAGAGGACATTATGCAGGGAGAGCGACCGTGTAAAAGATTCTACGCGTAGGGTTGTGGTGGCCAACCCTATATCAGGACTCAAAATCTTACTACAAAGCATGTGATGTGTGTCAAAGAACTAGAAGGCCATCACAGAGGGATGAGATGCCTTTGAATCCATAGATGACGTTACAACCATTTGAGAAATGGGCGATAGATTTTGTGGGACCCATTCAACCCCAAGGAAAGATGGGAGCAAGATACATTATCACCATGACAAAGTATTTGACTCGTTGGGTGGAGGCACAGGTTGTGAAGGATTGCACAGGCGCAGTCACTGCAAAGTTCCTCTTTGAGTATGTACTAACACGATTTGGCTGTCCAAAGATCTTGATGTGTGATCGTGGTACACACTTTCTGAATGATACAATTAGCACGCTAACGGAGGAATCTCAGTTATATCACCAGAAGAGCACACTTTATCACCCACAGGCTAACGGGATGGTGGAAGCGTTTAATAAAGTGCTCGAAAACACGCTGAACAAGGTATGCAATGCTCATAAAAGTGATTGGGACCTACGCATACCTGCAGTACTATGGGCTTATTGAACGACATGCAAGAAGTTGACTGGAAAAACTCCCTTTAGGCATGTCTATGGTGCTGAAGCTGTAATGCCTATGGAATATATTGTGCCTAGTTTGCGAATAGTAGTGCTCACAGGTATGATGGATCGTGGAGCCCTGGAGGAGAGGCTTGCATAGCTAGATGAGCTTGAGGAAGAGAGATTTCTAGCTGGATTTCACCAACAGGTCCAAAAGCAGTGTGAAAAGGCATGGCATAATCGACATATTAAGCTTCGCACCTTTAAGGTAAATGACTTGGTTTTGTTATATGATAATAAGTTTGATAAAATTCCAAGGAAGTTCAAGATGCACTGGTTAGGGCCTTAGGTCATTAAGGAGATTACTGAGGAGGAGCATTACAACTAGTCAAGTTGATTGGAGATCCCTTCCTAGGAAAGGTGAATGGCATTCGATTGAAGCCATACACCGGTAGTCTGACCATGTGACTAGATGAAGGTAGCACAATCTTAGAGCTCTAGGTAGCTGAAAGGAGGCACAGGACTATAAACTACACTACCCAGCTTAGGGAGCTGCATGATTGGAGGATGGTGCGAAGCAAGGAAGTGTCATAGGGTCCACAGTAGCGCAGAGGGAGCTATGCTACCCAGGGAGAAAGAAAGTTAGTTGGAAACGCTAAAGTCACTATTCATGATTTGACAACAGAAGTGCAGCCAAATGGAGTGGGCGGCCGACATTTAAGAAAAAATGTATGGTTTAGATCCTTGAAAATCTGCTGCCAATCTAGCATTAATGGACCAAATTTGGGGGGAATGGTCGGATTTGAATTCAAAATACCATATAAATTACAAGTGGTTTTCCAGCAAAAAACACTTGGCATTTTGAGAATTGAGTTGTTGAGCTCTTAGGCACCCATGAACCGAGAATTCTTCGAGAATTTCAAAGAGACTCCCACATTTGAAAACTTTCCAGAGACAATGCGAGCACTATTAGAAAGCGTTATGTCGGAACCACAAAAATTATAAATACCAAGGAAGTAGTAGAGGAGCCGACATGTGAAAGGGAAATAGAGACAGATGTAGCTGCTCCGGAAGTGGCCGAAGTATTGGCGTAGGTCCCTAAATTGCTGAGGATGCCAAGACCAAAGCCGACCCCAACCAAGGAAACAGTGAAGGACAAGAAGGGAAAGCGACCTGTCATATCGGTGCATGCATCACCAAGAAGAAACCCACCGAAGCCTATTGCACAGGAGAAAAGCAAGGCAATAAACTTAGGACCAAAGGAGGAAGACATTGAATACATCCCGATGGACGATGAGGATGTGGGAGCTGAAGTGGAGGAGGTTGAAGGCGAGAGTGCGGACCATATTACTCAGTTGTCAGAGTATGTTCCTCTGCACAAGCCTAAGTCCAAGGTGTTGAAGGACATTGATAAAAGTAAGACTCCCCTACAAACCCCTCTACTGCTGGACGACATTGTTTTCGAGGGTCTGCGCTTGGCACGAATGCCACTACTGAAACTTGAAGACTAGGAATTGGCAGACCACAAGAAGTTCTCACACCTGGCGACCGAGAAGCTGATGTTTCGTATCATTGATATGAATTCATGAATGACCACATTGGAGACGCGTAGGTGGATCAAGGGAGAAGAAAAGGGAGGGTTGTTCAACTTGCTCAGGATGCCACACTGCAACCGCACCCCGGTGACATTTTTGGTCATCAAACAACTATTTTTCTTGGTGCATGATGGGTGTCTATGGCTCGAGGAGCTGATACCCATCACGGATAGGTTGATTACTGGATAATGCGACTGCCATATCTAGGAGAGAATCTGGCCATGATATTTTGTGGAAAAGGTGGCGAACAGGCTCTCATTGAGTCAATGAAGGAAAAGTTTAAACTAAGGAAGAAGCCACGTGGATATGCTATATCCAATATCTGTGACCCCTTTGTTGAGATATGCTATATCCAATATCTGTGACCCCTTTGTTGAGGTAGCCACACAGATCTTATCAGGGAAGGTAATGAGGAAGTGTCGCGCCGATGAGGTACCGACGCCTGTCATCGCCCTCGTAGCACAGTGCGCTGAAGGGGTCCAGTTCAACTGGACAGATTACCTTCATGAAGAGTTCCTTGCGAACTGTCGTGAAGCAAAAGAGCTCAGCAAGACATTCCACTATGCGTTGCTCTTGCTGCCAATTGTGTCGGTATCATGGGAACTGCCAGAGGACACTCAGTTCCCTTTAGTCATGCCAGACCTCCTTGAAGTAGTGAACTACGCTTCGTTGTGGGCGACCAAGGACACGCAATGAGTTAGGGACAACTTGGATCTTGATGGAAATGAACATTCAGATGGCCATCAATCGCAAGATGCGATTGTTGCCTACGGTGTACACCAACCTGTAGGGCTATGTTTAATTTAAGGAAGACTTCCATTGAGTATCCATCAAGGTGTGGAAGGACCCTATGCAGAAATGGTATGACTTGCTGTATCTTGCAACAGATAATGCCATTGATGCAGTGCTTGCTCAATGGCCAACAGAGTGACACTCTATAACAGATTTGGTAGTGGGCAGAAGCAAGTCCGCTGAGCAGAAGAAAAAGGAGGAGGCCAAGATTAAGATGACACAGCTAGCCAAAAAGAGGAAGAAGGAGGCTACTAATAAGGCTCAGGCCGAGCACGAGTTCGTGTAACAAACAAGGAAGTAGATAGGTGGAATAGAGCAAGGCTCTGATAAAGGCGTGAGATCACCTTCACCTGAGACTGAGGAGGAGATAGATGAGGAGCATGACGCGGACCCTCAGGAGACGTCTACCCACATCAAGCACCCAAGGGAGCTACAGAAGGGAGGTTCTAGGAAGAAATCAAAGGCGACCAAGACCTCACTAGACCCCATCACATTAACAAAGGGAGATTTACATGATAACAATGACACAGTCAGGGATCACTGCGGAGGCCCTACAAAAATTTGAATAGAAGCAATAGATCATCCTGGGGACTATCTAGACAGGTTTGTAGGAGCTACAGACCCGCGCATTGTAGGTTGGCACGGTGTCTTCCAGCCTGGTTATTAGCACTTTAGAGGCTCCTGATATGCTACACATAAAGTCTTCTAGTGTGATAGTGTTGCTGGATGGAGCACTGACCACAAAGAATGAGGCTGACAGGCCCACGGTCAACGCCTTAGAGGGAGTCAGGTTGAGCCTGGAGTCGCTCCCATGTGAAGCACTCCACCTCTTACAGGATGGAGTAGTTTTAGATCTGAGGGCCCGAGAGCATCGTACCCTCCAAGTGATCAGTGAAAAACAGATCAACCATGAGAAGATGGCCCTACAGAGAAATGTTTCCATCCCCATTGAGACCGAGGTGAGCAATCAGAGAAAACGGATTATGTAGGTCATCGAGGCAGCTTGCCGAATGGTCCCAGAGTTGGCCATTCTAGAGGAGGAGCCAGTCGAGGTACCTATTTGCAAGTTAGCCATAGGGGTGCGTGACACTTGAACTGAGACGACGTGGGTTTATTCGGAGTTGAACCCACAAATTACAGAGTTACAATTGAGGGCCCAACCTTCAACTCCGCTAGAAGTGAAGGAACAACGGGCGACCATTATAAAAGAAGTAGTCGTGATGGTGGATAGTGCAGTAGTACACTGCACACAATTGTTTGAACAGTCCTTTGATGTCCTAACCAACTTGCAGAAGGACCCCAATGTAAAGAGGCTAGAGACAAAAGCACAAGAGCTACAACAACGCTACGATGAGATTAAGGGCACAACACGAACTGTCGCACTGACACAAAGACTAACCAAGCTACAGGATGCCAAGAAGTTGAAGGAACATGTGGATGTAGCACTAAGGAAGTAGTGCTGAAGCCAAGATTGAAGCCCTAGCTGGATGAGGCTTATGCAATGATAGGAAATATCAAATGCAAGGCTGCAAGTTTGCAGGCAATGCAACAAAAGATTCAGGTTGACAGTGGAAGAGCAATGATCAAGCATACAGTGGAAGATGTGAAGTAGGTGGTAGCTCAGTGCACGACTGAGGTTGCAGTCATACGGGTTGAGCTAGAAGGGCTTTGCGCAAATATCTCTGCGCCTACCGAGTGACTCGAGGGCGAGTCATGATGTTTATGTTGGGGACCTGTTGGGAACGGGATCCCCCAAAGGATATTTTTGAGGCTAAAACCCCATATTTTGGTCACATTTTGTAATAAACTTGTAAAAACTCCACATTTTATGGTCACGAAGCACGTAGGTGTCATAAATCATAAAGGGTTTTCCGCCCTTAGCTTGTAAAGTAAAGTCAGCTATAAAAAGATCTACCCATGGTCTGCGGACCAAGGGATTGTATAAAAAGAGCTAAGCTCTAAGTAGTTAGAGTCATCGATCAATCATGTAAGAGAGTCATAGCTCTGAAGTAAGAAGTCTATATTTTGGGTCATAGCATAGGTAGAGGCTCTGCAGTTGAGTGCGAAGAGGCCTAGAGTAGAAGTCTGTAGCTGAGTGTACAGACCCCTACAGTTGTGTGCACAGGGTGAACAAAGTCTGTAATCACTTAGAGGATATCAATAAAGAGAAGTATTTTCCAATTTCTGTGGCATTGTTCCGATTAATGCATATTATCAATTTATGTATGAATTTCCTTTGTAATTTTTATGTGATGCGTGCATATGTATGATTATGTTGGATAACTGAACGCATATAATAATATATGTTTACATGGTGCTAAATGTGAGTATCTAATAACATAATTAAGACACTTAGACTAGTTTAGGAATCTACATGGTACACTGCCTTAGCAGTGCGAAAGTTTCTAGATTAAGGGTTGAGGTTGTGCGAAGGACAACAGAACCCTTTCGAGGAGTCATTGAAGGATAGAATAGAGGGCTCGTTTGGCAAGCCCTAGAGGGAAGTGACCTACGTGAAGGCAGGAATAAAGGGAATAAAATGACATCATGACCATCTTAGGGTGTGGAAACTTGGTTCCAACATCCCCCCATACTGGTTCAGGTGAGACTTTGGTTTGCACTCCGCAAGCTGATGCCAAAAGGGCCAGTAGTGTAGGGATTTGTTTGGATAATTAATGTTGAACCTGGGTCAGGACCCCTCAAGCCAACACTCTCCGTCTATTAGAAACATACATGCAACTTCCTTGGCTTGCTGCATATGTCACACCCTTTCTACCAACATGGAAATTTTACTTGCCTCTGCATGCACCGCAGTCATGCCGATACCGTACAACCCACTGTTGGGACTCCTACACCAAATGGTCTGAGGTCTAGTTGGGACTTCTTACCAGGGAGGTCCCTTGACATGTTGGTAGGTCCAACACCATCAAAATTTCTAGCACTAGAAGGAGGGCCAGATGACAAGATGAGTCCCCTCATCTAGTTTTGAATCTTTTCACATCTATCATGGATATTGACATATTGTCACACTCATCCCTCCATGATCTTTTTCGTATACTGAAACTCTCGACATCATGAGGGAGTTTTCTTATCTCTTGTTTGAATTCACGTATGATGGTGGAGGTGAAGTAGCTTGGCCTGAGTACTTAGAAGAGGCCAATATGCTGCTTGTATACACACTTCGTGAATCCCCACTACAGTGGTGTTGGAGTTTGCCACCCAGCAGCATGCACTCACTTGAGAAATTATGTGATATCATTGAATCTAATGTCCTTCATTTTTATCCAGAACCTCTTGAAAAAAAAATATTCCAACAACAAAAGGCCCCACACGAATCTCCTATGGAATTTTGGGACCGCTTCTGTGTGTTGCAATTTCAAGCTTCGAAAATTCAGATGAAATTCTAGTATCTCATGGATAGATTTGACTATTTCCTTACCAAATCTGTCAATCCTAAAAGGAATTTTGAGCCCAAGCCCCACTCAGCATACTTGGATGAGGGATTTGTGCAATATCAGATGGACAAGGTCACTGTCACAAGTGACTGTTCATGTCCCCTCATCAAACAGCTCCACCACCACAGAGTGATGTGGGAGAATAGGAACACACATCCATTCAACTATCATATCCTCCCAACATCACTTCTCTCAATTTTCGCACAGATTGGGTTGAGAATCCCATGGGTTGTCACATGTATTTCATACCTCAACCTTCATCTTCGTATTCTGATGATCCTCCAGATTTCACTGACTTGTGTTCTTCCATTCCAAACTCTACACTTGTTGTGAACAAGGATCGATCTATTGACAGAGTTGGTGTTGCGCAACCGACCTGCACTGTTATTCATGAAAAGTAACACTCGGAGCTTGAGCATCAATCCTCGATGAAGGATGATTCCCTTCCATCTGAGCCTTCTCTTTTTTTTCCTAACATCTTTGGTGATTCTGGCATGCCTTATTTCACATGTGTATCTCCATCTACAGCTGCACCCATTGTTGTTCATTTTCAAAACACATTGGATGTCATTTCGTCATCCAACAATGGAGAGGACCAATCATTCATTAAAGATCCACTTGATTTTTCATCTGATTTTTCTAGAAACGCAGAGGGTGAACATTATTTCTTCTCATCTACCCCTCTGTGTGATTCATCAAATCATGAGGATTGCGACAAACATCCTGAATTTTCTAATCTTGGTTGTCGTGATCTCTCTACTTCTTCATCCGATCACGATGTTGATTCAACCATTGATTACTTGTCGAAGACACTAGTCTATGATGATCTATTTGTCGATGAAGTTGAAACCCCACAAACTGTTGAGGCACTTCAGGCCAAGCTGATGGTTATGTCAGGCCCTCGCTGTCTCGAGGTTGGTTTCACTTCCAATTAGGAAATTGTTCAAACACCCAAGGCTCCTCATCACTCATCTGTATGCACTAAATATCAATCTCACACACAAATTATGCCTCCTCCACTCAAACTACACGATCCCATCGCTAATGCAATGGAGGAATATTACATAGAAAGCACACGTGCGCGACACAAGGTATTCTTTTTTTCTTTCGCTTGCTTTCATGTCATAGTCAAGGGTATGCGTCTGTTAAATAGCTACACATAGTGTCACAAAACATCTTCCATAGATTTCATGTCATTCACTTGCACTCACTTATGTTCTGTGGACATGTTTAAACAAGGAGTGTGTTTGTCCTCATTGTTATATCTTTCTTGTTTGTTGCTTTGCATAGTTGTGTTGTTCGTGAACCATGCCTTCACCAACATGGGTGAACCAATGCACCGATGGCTGCATTGGAAGTATCACTTCACGTGAGTAGACCCACACATTGATAGCTTAGGAGTAGGAGTAGTGTTTGTTTTTGGTCTGTTTGCTTGCATGCATGTTTTCTTCTTACTTTGCATGTTTGTTTTCTTTCTCGCTTGTTTTCTTACTCACTTTTCTTATGCATTCACTTTTTCTTTTTATTTTTTGTTGTTGTTTGTTTTCTTGTTTACGCTCATAGGTTAGTTTCGCATGGAACCATGTGCGACTCTTGAAACAAGTTGGGTAATGTAGAAGAGGACTTTTGCAGTTATCAATACTTGGTTATTTGGCATCTTGCCTCTGTATGAAGAACTTGTTATCCTCAGTCCATGATAGGTCAATGTAAAATACATATTGTTCGAAGTGAACTTTGGTGAAAACACAATGCTTGCATGCTAACTAGTGTCACCTACTCTAGTCGGTTGTTTTTGGGTTAATCCTTGACAACTGAGTCAAGTAGAGTAAGGTGAGGGGGAAAACCTTAACAAGCATGTCAGAGGTATATATACACTACTTCTATTAAGGAACAATCTCTTTTGCTCTCAATAAGTTGGGATCCCTCTTCCTCCTTTGAAATGAATAAGTGTTATGCAAAGTTGTGAAAAATTTTGAAAAAAAATGAAAAAAGAATAAGGCGAAAGAAGAGAAAGGCCTCCTACGTAGAAAGGTGATGCAAGTAACTCTACCAGCGTACTGACCAGGATCACTAGCAGCGGAGCGATGCTTGTGTTCCTGCATGCTTCTGTCGAGGTATTGTCAAGGGTTGTTGGCAGCGAAGCAACACCAGAGATGAAACTAAAAATTGGATGACCATAAAGCTTGTGCACCAATATACCCCTCATCCCCAATCGAAGCAACTGTGTTGACTTGGCTTGGAATGTGTGTTGACCAACCAAGAGCTTGGAAGATGCTACATCTGACAATCAAGCTAATGTTGAAACCAAGACGAACAAAGAACTTAATAATACTTCCAGAGGTGTTAGACTTTTTTTTCACAAACAAGGTCCATTCATAGAGTTGGAGTTGTACCGATGTGTCGCCAAGCATTGTATTGGCTACAACTACCCTCCAAAATGTTGCCTTAGCTTCATTTTGGAGGCTCCCTACAAATCATCCTTAACAGCATGTCTTGCATTGTTAAGTACATAAGCTTCATTAGTTTTTACGCAACTTGCCATCCTGTGCATGGTATTTTTCTTCACTCCCCTCACAGGATTCCATTATGGACTTAGGCCAGCTGCTGGCTAAGACACTCACACATAAAATTGTGCAATTATAGAGTGGAACCAACCTTCCCTCCAGAAATTGTGTAAAATGGGTGGGCAGCCTGTTGGGCTCAGAAATTGTGCAATGTAGTCAAACAACCTTCCTCAGGAAAATTGCGCAATATGGCCTAGCATTGCAGCTCAACCCAGAAATTTTGCAATTATGGGTAACATTCAACTGCTCCTCCCATAAATGTGGAATCCCTCTGGGACAACCAGCCCAACTCCTCCTAGAAATTGCGTAAAATTCTCCCTCAGTTAAGTAGGCTGTTGCATGTGCCTTCAGGTTGACCGGTTCCACTTGAGACCTAGAAAACTTGACTTGCATGAATGGGATTCTTTTCCCCGAAATAGAAAAATCAATATGAAAAAAGCATCCCTTGATTTTAATGATCTATTTTTAGTAGCTGGGGGTTACATGCAAATATCGTTTTAGAAACTTTCCTCCAAGTGTCACTTTTTCCTAGAGTTTTGGCATGCACATCATGAGCCTCAAACTTATTTATTGACACTTTAAAGCTCGTTGTTCACATCAATCTTGGAGCTCTGATATCCCACAACACATCCAGGAGTCCTCGACACATCCATCTCAGCTATTTCCATGTAAGTCCACTTTACTTTTATTTTGCAGCATTTCTGTCGCTTTTTGTGTTTTGGCTTGTATTAGTGCTATTTGATTGATTTCTATAAATTCTTGTTGTCATTTGCATGCATGTTAGCATCTACAAACACCATTTTAGTTTTTGTTTGCACCTCACTGTTGTCACATGCATGACACTGTTTTGCACGAACGGTCGCCAATTTGGCAACTCGTTTCACACAGATGCTTGTTTTTTTGTTTTTTGAATCTTGTATTCATTGTTTGCATGCATGATCATTCACTCCTCCTTACACTCAGTATTGTCATGCATTCACATCTTCATATGCTTTCAGTTGCCCGTCAGCGGGTCTGGGTAACTTTCGCTCAGACCTCTGCCTTGCCTAGATAGCATTGCACAATTCTGAGAGGGAAGGCTCTGCCCTCATCCTATAAAATGTTGTAGATCTGATACCACTTGTTGTAGCTCTGATACCACTTGTTGTAGATCTAACCCAGAAATATATGATAACAGAAATAACCCAATAAATAACAAGATAGAAATAGATAGAAATGCTTCTTTATTATCAAACCCTT